>CM044873.1:9832500-10045000 GCA_024500155.1 Chenopodium formosanum | reverse complement strand
TTTTTTTTTCAAAATGGGAGTACAACTGTACCTCTGTGTACCCCCTAGATCCGCCACTGTTGTGATGTGTAATACTTGTTGGCCAGCTGTACACTTGGTTAAACAGCATAGTTGACGGAGTTACCTACCACATTTATGTTATGGGGGAATTTTTCTGTGTGGCAGGGTTACTTGTATGAGTTATTTATTCAAAAGTTACTTATATGGGTAACTTATTCAAGAGTTATTTGTATAATTTACCGCTGATTAAACAATTAACCTCTGAATAGGTAAAACTTGACCAAAAGAGTAATTTATACTCCATTCGTTTTTAAATACTTGCTTCATTTCTCCATACATGGAGTTTTAGGAGAAATTGGAGATTGTAATATAATATGGAGGTAGTGGAGTGGGTGAAAGAATAAAAAATTGTATTAATAATATTTTTTGGAAAGAATTAGAGGAAAGAGAATATAAATTAATAAAATATGATTTAGGTTGGGTCCACTAAGTGAGAATTAATTAAATATTGTAAAAGCTTTCTAAATAAGGAAATTGAGTAAGTATTTAAAAACGGTTGAAAAAAAAAAGTATAGCAAGTATTTAAAAACGAAGGGAGTACAACTAATCCCGACTAAACGAGTAACCTTTACAAATAATCCATGCCAAACGAATAACCGTTATAAGTAATCTCTGTTCCTTACAAATAACCCTAACCAAACAAGTAATCCCTAGTCACACCATCACACTCCGTACAATCTTTGCAAATAATGTGTAACGGAGGTAGTATAAAAAATTTTAAAGCGTTATGGAATTACTCCTACTTTATTTCCGGATATATATTGGAAACAAATTAACAACAGTAAAAAATAAAAAAAAATAAAAAAAAATAAAAAAAAAAATCAAAGGGGGGTGAAGGATGAAGTGAGTTGCTGGCTGTGTAGTGACGAAGACGGTGGAATCGACGAAGGTAAGTGATTTGGTTTGGTTAGCAATGTTTATTTTTATAAAGCTTTGAATTGTTTGTGCTTAATTTAAATACTTTATTTACAGTTGCCGTTTCTGATGAAATTGTTTATGTTTGTTAGATTTTGCATTTTATGTTGTCAAATTGAATTTCAGAATGTTCAATTGATTTTTTGGATTGAGGTAGTTTATTCAAACGAATTTGTTCACTCACTTACTTTTAATTTGGTTAGGTATGAGTAATTCGAATAAATAAAATTTCACTCACTTACTTTTCAGTTAAGCAAACAACTAGGTACTCAATTCTTTAAAGTTTCATTTTTTTTAAGTACTTAATACTTTTAACTTTGCTTTTGGGTACTGAGTTAAGAATTCAAGCCAAAAAAAATTAAATCAGCCAAAGAATTGAGTATCTTGGGTTAAAGAATTTAGTACCCTTGGTTAAGTTGTGGGCCCCACCCGATTAAAAAATTAATATTTATAAAAAAAAGAAAAAAAATGCTCAATTTTTTTGTCCCTTTTCTGGAACTTTGCTGCGCACTTCATTCTCGAAGAACAAAGCTTTCTTTGTGCTCGAATCTGGTGAAAACGACACCAAAACCGCCATATTTTTGAGGTAAGCTCAATTTCTCATCATTTATGTTGTGAATTTGATATAAATTTTAGATTTTTTAGCCCATTTGATGATGTAATTCGCGACCTAGGGTTTTCGAATTTTGGGGTTTTTTTTGTCCTTGGACCCCTTCTTCTGTCAAGATGTTAAAATACGGTGAATAAGAAAGAACACTGGATTGAAGACAAGCACATTGAAGCTTAGATATAATTTTTTATATGCTTCAGCTTAGTGTGTGGAGGGGGTGGTGTATCTTCAATGAAACTGGCAATTAACTTGATTAGAATATAGTATTTTCCAAGTCTTTGAAGTGATCAGGAAGAAATTTGACTCAAAGTTATGTGATTATTGAACCTGATAGTATTGAGGACTGAGGAGACAGATATGTTCATAGCAGGGGATAGATAAAGGGCAAGCAATGGAAAAAGTTCGGCTATTTTCCAGCCATGAATATTTTATTCTCATTTTGATGATTGATTTTAATTTAGTCATCAAATGAAAAACTAAATTTAACTCAGGGTTAATTGGGTATACGGTACGCTTGGGTGTATACGACAAATTCTACAATTCTGATGATACGCTACTGTTGGCAGTGCTCTACAAACTGAGGCATGGACTATACTAAGGAGAAAAACTGCGCTTTTCAAACTTGCTGTGAATTTATTCACCCTGCACTTCATGTATCCAACATTAAGAACCTCATTCCTCTTGTTCTTAATACTAGTACTAAAAATATTGTGTATAGTCGTTGGTCTACCCTTTTCCGTGTCACGGCCCGTGCCTACAATGTTCTTGATCACATCGACTCCACTATTCCTACTCCTCCACACATTATTAGTGACCGTGACACCAATCTTTGGGCTCGACTTGATGCTGTTGTCCTCACTTGGATTTACGCCACTATCTCCACTGATTTACTCATCACTCTTCTTGATAATAATTATACTGCTGCCATGGATGCTTGGACATGCCTCCGAGATATGTTTCAACATAACACTACTACCACCATTCACAAGTGCTATAAGAGAAGGGTACGTTGCTTGTGTCTTAATTAACGGGTAATTCCCTGTTTCTCATAGTGAGAAACGAAATTTGTTTCTCATGGTGATATTTTCGTGAATTAATCAACAACTTTTTCATTATTGTGGGCTTTACAATTGAATAAAGTTGAATAAAGTTGTTGGTTTATCTACGAAAATACCATAACATTCATTTCTTTCTTTTGATACAACTTTAATTTGTATTTTTTTTTTTTTTTTGGTAGAGGAGCAACAAAAATCTTGAAGGTGATCAAGTGGATTTGATTAGCAGCTTACCTGATGATATACTAGTATACTTGCTATCTTTTGTAGGGATTAAAGCAGCAGCAAGAACTAGCCTTCTTTCGAAAAGGTGGAGACGTGTATGGACTTATATCACGGAACTAGATTTCGAAGATCCTCCAAGGCTAGCCATTGCAATGACTAAGCCATATGAGAATTCCCAAGTTGGTAATTATGCTGATTGGGTTAACCAGGTTATCAGAGCAAATCAAGCTCAGTCTCTTAACACCTTCAGAATGCATTTTCCTATTCCTAATGATGATAAAATATTTGCTTCTAATATTGATAAGTGGCTCGAATTCGCCTCAACTAAAAAGGTTCGAAATTTGGAGTTGCACATGGAGACTTTTTCTACAATCCCTTTTTTTAAGAACCCGACTTTTGTCTTGAATACTAGTCTTGTATCTCTTTACTTGACAAAGGTGGTTGTAGATGGACCTCTGCTTCAATGGGTTTTATCTAATTGTCTTAAACTTCGCCGCCTTTTGCTTCACTCGTGTCTGACCACCGATGATGTTTTTGCTTCTTCCAAACGCCAAAAACTTGTTATCTCATCCCTTACACTCAAACACTTGGAGATTTTTTCTAGCACCCGCCTTCTCAATACTGAATCATTGCACATTGTTGCTCCAAATCTTGTTACTCTTCTATATTTTGAGTCTCGTACCGTTGATGTGGAGTATGTTAGTGTTCCATCACTTGTGGATGCTGCTTTTGGAGGAAAATATTGTACTAAACTTAGTAGCAACGGGAGAATTCTATCCGGTTTATCTTCCCAACTTGAGAAACTCTCGCTGCATTGGTTCAGGGTTAGTATTATTATTGTGTGCTATATTCAATATATACTTAGTAATTAAGTTGCTAGTCGGGTATAATTGTATAAAACATGGGTATGTACATGTTTTGTGCGCATCAAACGGTCAAAATCTAACTTGGACATATGATGTGACACGAAGATTCCTAGTAGAATTTGTTTATTAGTGTGCAAATGTGCATGATATTAGTATAACCACACTTGTTTTGATCCAATTTTGTAGGTACCCTTTCAAGCTCGTAAATTTTCATCCTTTGATAATGTGAAGATTTTGGAGTTATCTTTCACTTGCGATGATGGTAAACACCTTTTAGTATCGACATTATCCCTGATTACGACATGCCCTCAGTTGCATACATTCAAGTTAAAGGTTGGTACATCTGTACTGAGTACAAATTTTGATTACTATCTATATATGCTCTTTATGGGTCTAAATACCTTTATACATGATGTACAAATTGGATAGTTTGCTTTAAGCCAGTTGATAACTCTAAATACAATATTTGGTATAGGCCATTAGAAGTAGCCTATAGTGCACTTCTACATAGAATCAAAGAGCTCGCGCAAACAGCAGGCTCTCTGCAATCACTCTCCAAACCAGATTTTGTATGTGAAGAATGTGTCATTAGCTTTTCTTTGCAAGCAGTATTGACGTGAATCTTCTGTTTGCAGATGCTTTGGAGGCAGGATGACTACTACACAAGGTTAATACCAATTAATGTTGCTCAAACTAATGCAATTCGTACCCTCCAGAGACTTGAGGCGCTAGAATTTGTTGGATATGGAGGGTATGAATATGCTGATGCTCTTGCGTATCATCTCACTCAACATGCTCCCATGCTTAAGAAGTTTATACTTGATCCTCGTAAACCCGAACATGGAGAGCTAAGCAATTGGTATGGGAATAATAAAAGGGATTACATGGAAATTGGCAGAAGTAGGGCAAAACTGCTTGCCAAACGAATTAAACCAAGTGTTAATGTGGTGATTTTATGATGTTTATACAGCTTCTTGGAAATTTTTATTATATTAAGGATTCTAATGATGTGGGTATTATCCTAATATTAATTGGAAGTAAATTAAATTTGGTTACAAAAGTAAGCGCAAGCATTGCATCAAACACCATACCAACTTGATCCAACTAACTCTTCCTCCACCAACCATTCTTGATGAGTATATTAATCGAAACTAAATTCCCAGTTCTTTAGACCTCAAAAAGCATCATTTTCATCGGAAATTTGATCACTCAACAAGCAAGATTAGGAGTTTTAAGTTCATTCTGAAATGTTACCAGAACTATATGTAACTATATAAGCAGCATACAGTACTACAGAGAATAATGGCAGCAAACTTTTCTGGTCAACTGCAAAAGCTAGCGCCTTTTGATTTAACGGATGCAGTGATTACATACTTAGTATTCAATGTTGTACAAGACATTCTGGATAGATGTTTGTACAAACTTATCTCATCAGAAGTTCCGAAAAGTGAGTCAAACCAAATCATGACCTAAAGACTCCAGCTGAATAAGGTGTTTCAGTGATTTGTCCTCTATATGCAATCATCTTTTTCATATTTGCAGCTTCTTCCTCATCCACTGCAAGCTCTCTGTTAAGCATATTCCGGCTTTCCTTGAGTCTTTGAATTTGGTATTCCTTGCTTGCAATCTCACTGTTGAACTCTACCAACCGTTTCTTTCAACTCTCGATCTTGGACTTCCTTTCAGCAAGAGCCTCAAGCATAGGCCTCGCTTCACAGATCTCCTGAGCCTTTTCTTGAGCCATCCAACTTCAATACCTACATACTCCATCAATGTTCTACTTCTGAGAATCGCTTGATACTCATGTTCTTTAACTTGTCAACAGCATCACAGAGATACTGCATGAAGAAAGAACCAATGCCATTTGATTTCACAGAGCAGTTAGCAGCAATGTCCCCATATTTGGATAGAATAGAGTGGAGAAGGACTACTTGCTTAGGCTTTACTCATTGGTACATTCCAAGCTGAGGAAATCACAAAAGGGACACTCTGCAGTTTGCTAACACCCTGATCCGGTTCAAAAGTTTCTTCTGCTGCCATTGCAGAATGTATATTAACATCAGCTTCAGCATTTGTACAGACCTTTTAGCTTCATTTGTGGCTTCCCGCAAAAATGGATTAGCAAAAATAGTTCTAGCTGCTTCAGAAGGTTGAAATGTTAAATTTTGAGATAATATGAAATGGGCTTGAGCAAACCGAATAAGGAGGAGGAGGAGAATTCTTAATCTTCGCTCCTCCTAATCACTTAAGTAAAACAACATATGTATAACAAACACTCGATCGGCATTCCCATCCCAGATTTCATGTAATAGGAATCAAGTATATATATAGTACATGATCTGATCCTTAAAAACGCTATAGGAAGTATGCATAGATCGATTGGGTCATCTCATTAGTGGCACATAAATGTTGGGACTTAGCTAGGAATTTATATCAACTACCAATATAGTTCAAGCGACACAAAAGTCTCATTCAACATGAGTATTATAGATTGTACTTATGACGAAGTAATTAAACAAAAGTCTCATTCAACATGAGTATTATAGATCTCCACAACTAGAGATTCCCACTTCTCAGGATCAAATCTCATGCTCCTATTCTCCCTCTCTAGCTTCCCACAGCATGACTAAAAAGAATTACTAATTACAAAAATTACTGTAACTTTCTGAATCTAGAAATTAAAGTCTATACCGTATTGTAGGGCCTACTGTAGTATAACCTTGACAAAGAATTAGGGTACCGTACAACTTTACTCAATAAATTGCAAGCCTTGCACTTCGTTGTGAATCTGATCTATAACCGCCACGGTCGTATCGTCTGGATAGCGCAAACGGAACGTCCCACCCCAATTGTATTCGTGTACGAGCCTTCTAGCCCAGCGAGCGGTTGCTAAATCCACTACATCAAGCACTGTCGCCTTCCGTATCTCCATCAAAAACATCGTTCGAATTCGCGCCTTAACGTGGGTATCGCCGTATTCATGCCTTTCAAGGTGCATTTCCCTTAGGTGAGCGTCGTTCAGACGAAGAAAATCGTTCTCGACATTGTCAAGATTTGCGATGTTGGGTTCTTGCGACGACTCCAGAATGGCGTTGAGTAGCTGTAATTTCCCTCCCGCGACCTGAACCCTTCTCTCCCACGCGACAAGTGCCTCCAATAGACCGCGCTGTCTCTGCCGAAAGGTCTCTGCCAACTGCTCGAGATTAGGATGTGGGTTTCCTGCCATCTTCAAATGAGTATTCAATTGAATACTACAACGTAGTGATTAGGTACTTAATAGTGAAAAATTGGGGAAGAACTTGAAAAGAGAGAGATTTAGGATTCTGGATTAAGAGGGTTTTTTTTGCACTTTTTTGAATTTCTAGGTTTTACCGTTTTACAAATGTTTTTGAATTTTGAGGATTCTCGGATTTTGTGGAGTGGGAGTTGTAGGTGAACTATTGTACCGTTTATTTAAAAACAGGATGCTTCTTAATTGTTCAACAAGATATGTATAGTACGCTATTTGATTTTAAGGTGCCTTTCCCCTCGACGTTTGATTCAGGAATTTTTTTTTTTTTTTTTTTTTTTTTTTTTTTTTTTTTTTTTTATTAAAAAAAAGGCAAGAAAAAAAAAACAAAAAAAATAAATTAAAAGGAAATTAAGGTGCCATGCACGGTTATTTTAATTACTCCATATTTTCTTTTTATAAATTAATTTAGGAAAAATTCACATTTACTACCAGCAAAACCACCACGTATCAGATTTACTACCTGTCTAAAAACATATTTTATATTACTACCACCATAATTCCCTAACTGTAGAAATAACTACCAGTAACTAATCCCGTTACTGTTGCTGTTTGAGGGGGCCACAACAACGGCTAGTTGGGTGTAGCCACCTTGCAGCCACCCCTCCACTTCATTGCCACCCATCCCCTCAAGGCCTCAACTGCCACCCCCTGCCGGCGCCGGCGTGACCCCACCACATCCCCCATGCCGGTGCGACCCCACTCCCTCCCTTTCCCCCACCTAAGCAGATAATCCCCCTCCCTTTTCCCGTTGTTGCTGCTCCGACCTCCACCCCGTACCTTGAACAACCCCTTTCCCTTTCCCCCACCGGAAATCGCCCCCTTCCCTATTCCCCACACCGAAATCGACCCCTCCCCCTTCCCTTTCGGCCATCCCAGATCCTAAACCACTAGCCCCAAACCACCCTAAACGAATTTTAGGGTTTCGCTTGTGGTGGTTTTTGGGGTGGTGGTTTAGGGTTTGGGATGGCCAAAAAGGGTAAGGGAAGGGGAGGGGGGTCGATTTTGGTGGAGCAATTACAGGGAAAGGGCCGATCTGGTGGAGAGAGGGGAAAAAAGGTGGTTTCGGTGGGGAAAAGGTGGTTCCCGGTGGAGGTTGGCTGCGTAGGGTGGGGGAAAGGAAGGGGGTGGGTTCGCACCGCCGCACTGACGCTGGCCGAAGCTTTGGCCGCTGGCCGCCGGCAGGGGGGAGGGGGAGGGGGCGGCAGTCAAGGTGGAGGGGGTGGCTGCCTGGCTAGGTTACTTTGTTTTATTTTTTTATTTTTTTTTATTTTTTTTTTTTGGAATAAACTTAACGGAATCTTAACGGATTCCGTTAAGTGGTAGTGAAATTATAATTATGTGATTTTAGGTGGTAGTAAAATAAAATATTTTTTTTAACGGGTAGCAAATGTGACATAGGGTGCTTTCGCTGGTAGTAAATGTGAATTTTTCCATTAATTTATGCATTTATGGTATGCAAAATAAAAAGTTAATATCTTTGTAGAATAAATTATATTCCACCATAATTACACTTTTGTAAAAAGATTATTTATTTCCTTTTTAATCCGTACTTAATTGAGTAATAACATAAGAAAGGTAATTATATTATTGTTTGTTTATTTGGTTGACAAAAAACGTTTCTTTTAAATTACTTCTTTAAATAAAATTTTTTAAATTAAAAAAAAAAAACAAAAACAAAATACTAAGGACACACCAGGAGATGACACGTGGCATTGCTGGTGTGTCTTTTAGTATATAGTTATTGATTATTGATATATATATATATATATATATATATATATATATATATATATATATATATATATATATATATATATATATATATATATATATATACATATACATATGTATAATAAAAATAAAATAAAAAAACCGATTTTACACCCGGGTAAGTTTTGTATGTGGCAAGTCACACGGTGTAGCCACATTAATCTCCGTTTTTAAATCCCTGCTCCATTTCTATTTTTTACACTTTTTATGTATCCTAATTAGGGCCTGTTCATATTTACTGAATTGAACTGAACTGAACTGGAGCTGAACTGAACTGAACTGATTGGAACTGAACTGAACTGAACTGAATTGAGCTTAAATGAATAATTTATGTGAGAGAAAAATTAAGAGCTGAACTGAACTGAACTGAACTAAATTTAAGTAAATGTGAACAGGCCCTTAGCTTTGACTAATGTTTGTGATTTATACATAAGAAAAAAAATGTACTCTTGTGGGTACTTGTTAGAATCATCTCAATGAATAGATTATTAATTTTTAATTATTAGAATTTATGCTTATTGATAATTAAAGATATAATTGATAAAAAATTAGCATCGGCACAAGAGAAATAGAGCAAGTATTTAAAAACAGATAAAGTAAAAGTAATATGAGTAATATCATTTATTCATAAGCGTAACCCTATGTTGTCTATATAAGTAATCCAAATTTATCATAAGAGTGAAATCGAGTAATTTAAAAAAGTAATCACTTTGTTCATTCGAGTAACCTCTATTTTTTTTGTTTTAAAAAATGAAAGAATAAATCCACTTTTTTTTAAAAAAAAGTAACCTCTTTTTCTTATTTAAATAATCTACATACGTTAAGGTAACCTCATTTACTCATCACTATAAACCCCAATTACTTAATTAATTGTCTTATATGTGCTTATGTGAATTGGTCATACTATGTGGCTGTCTTCTGGAGTATCACTAATATCATTTGACGCTACAGAATGTATATTAACATCAGCTTCAGCATTCGTGACAGACCTTTTAGCTTTATTTGTGCCTTCCGACAAACATGGATTAGCGAAAATAGTTCTGGCTGTTCAAAAGGCTGAAATGTTAAATTTTGAGATAATTTGAAATGGGTTTGGGCAACCCGAACAAGGAGGAGGAGAGTTTGGTCCACAAACAAGGCTTAAGAGCTTCAAATAATTTGTTTATTATTTGTTTATTTCATATAATTATAGCTAAATACTTATTTTTAATTTTGGACAAGTCAAGTTGTGACACATGTAAACTAAATTTAATAAAAAAAAATAAATTACCTCTTTAACTAATTAATGGTCACTCGGGACCATTTTGAGTGAATTGAAATGTCAGATTATTTATAATAATTAAGATGGGATTAATTTGGGCGGACACCTCAAAGGTGGGACTTTTCCGAGTAATTTTTCCTAAAAGTAAACTGTTGTAGCTAATTAAATATGAACTAAGTATTTGTCAATTATTTGTCAAAAAACTCTCATAGTTAATAAGTCTTTCTCCTCTTCATAAATAAATAAATAAATAAGTTCTTAATCTTCAAATTAAAGATTGATTTATCATTGCTCGGACAATCACCCTAGTCAATATGGGTGATGTAACATAATACTACAAGTACCTCACTTTCGTCTTATCAACTTTGAAAAGTTACACAAACTCATTGACAAAATTTGTTTGTGAATTGTGAGTGGTAAATGAAGAGAGAAAGATAGAGATGCATGCAATGAGAAGAGAAATAAAAGAGAAATAACAAGTTTAAAAAAAAATGAAAATATTTGTTACAAATAAGGAGTAAAACAATTAATTTATTTTACAAATGTTGCAAATAATATGAACACAAATGTAATTTGGGTTACTCGATCTGTCGATCAAAGATTAGTCAATCATGCAGTAGCTACTCAGTCGGTCAAGAATAATACGGTTAATATTTAGTACTACGTATATGTCAGTTTGCTACACGGTGTGGCTGGCCACGCCAAAACAAGCAATATAATACGAGTATGAACGTTCTTGCAACCCCCGTATAAAGTTGAAAGAATAGAATACGGGATTACGGGGTAAACCTTACCACTTGGCTAACTCATATCCGTTAGCCACTACTCATCTTCAATTTCAGTTATTTTCAGCCCACCATTTGACGCCGGTGCCGGTGATCACCCAATGTTAACTCTAACACCAACCTACTGTTCTCCATTTTCAGCAAAACCCTTGAATTTTAGGAGAAATTTTAAGGTTTGCGCAAATGGGTTTCCTTCATTTTTACCCAAACAAGTTGAAAATATCAAAGATTCATTTGCTCGGAATTTGGCTCAAAGAATTGAGAGGTTACCTGTTCAGGTTCGTCTTTTAATCCCCATTTCTTTGCTGTTTTAATGGAGTTTTTTTTTTTTGGTTGCAATCTTACAATTTTATTTCAATTTCACTTCAATTGTTGAATGCACTACTTTCTGTAGTATTAATTCATGCTTGTAAAGTTAATGTTTACAAGGTGGATAATAATACATCATAGAGATAGATTAGGAAAGAAATAAGGTGGATAATAATACATCATAGAGATATAGCAGATATTCCACTTTCAAAATATGTTAATAGTTTGGACCTAATTGACATCTGAAATAGGATAAGAGGAAAGCCAATATTTTAGACTCTAGAGCTTCCACCTCCTTATTTATGCTTACTGTGGAGTGTTCTTGACTAATTTGACCTTCTCTGATATAGTGATTAAGTTATGTTCTATATAGTGAGTTACCTAGTGCTGGAAAGCGTATTGGTGATAATACCCTATGGTACCAAGGCATTGAGAACCATACTATGTTTATGACCCAGATATATTTGTTTTATAAAACTGAAAGTTGTGTATTGACAACTTTTTGAATAGAAAGGAGAAAGGATAGCTTGTGTCGAGTTAAAGATTTACTCTTGCTATAGCCAGGTGTACATTTCTTGCAACTTAGAAGGATTTAGGCTCCTTTATTATATAAATAACAACAAACTATGTTAGAAATTTAAGTGAATTTTTTTGGAATAATCCATCAGCTGACATTATCACTCGCAAATCTTAAACCGATGTCCAATTGTTCATCTACTAACTAGTGCAACCTTGATGTTGTTTCAGTTGACTTCTTCAGACACTTCAATCATGAGTAGTTGTGTAAGGCCAATGATGCAAGGAGAGACTGATCCAATTGTTCTCCTTCATGGTTTTGATAGGTAATCATTATTTTTCCCCAGACTTTTGATTTGGAAGCAGTTTGCCATAGCTTCTCCATAGTTCATTGCATTGATTCTTCAGTTCTTGTTTAGAATGGAGATACACATACCCATTACTCGAGGAGGCTGGCTTGGAGAGCTGGGCCTTTGACGTTCTTGGTTGGGGTTTTTCTGACTTAGGTATGTCATTGCTTTTGCTTTGTACACATACAGTTTTGGAAGCTCTTGTTACTCTTCTCTTCATACTTCTCCTCTTCCTCCTTTGAGTATGTTATCTTCTTTATTTTCATTTTTTTTTTTTGGGTATTAGAAAGGCTTCCACGTTGTGATGTAGTATCCAAGCGCAATCATTTATACCAGGTAGTAGGACCTTCTTTATCTTAATTTGTTTTTTGCTGTTCTCTGTTTCTTTTTAAAGGGAGAAGAATGTGAACAATGTCGCTGAGTGTCTCAAGTTATTCATTATTAATAGAATTGTTGGTTTCCACATTTTTCTCCTGTATGGAGGCTACTTTCAAATTGTCATTCCTCTGTGAACTCTTTGTGTCACTTGCCTGTCACAGTTTTGGAAATCCTACATCAAAAGACCCATGATACTTGTTGGACCAAGTCTTGGGGCTGCTGTTGCAATTGACCTTGCAGTTAACCATCCAGAAGCTGTAAGTATTTCTGCACCTCCATCACAAATTTACGTCTTCACAGCTTGGAGTTAATTTGCTTATATAGTATAATTTATAATAATACATGGCTACAATTGGGATTTTACTCGTTTTTTCTTCTAATGCATCAGGTCAGCAAACTGATTTTAATTGATGCAAGTGTATACACGGAAGGTACTGGGGAAATGGCCAACCTTCCCCGTCTATTTGCTTATGCTGGTGTGAGTGCTAATCCTAATAGAATGTCCTTCCCCCAACACACACACACACAATTGGAACCCCTTCCTCCAACACACATCAATATATTATTTATCTTCTTTTGTATTTATGTATACTAAGATCTTTTGTTTCTTTTCTTTTAAAGTTTCACAATTTCAGATTTTATTATAGGCCACTTTAAATGTCCATACTTTTTCGGTTGGCTAAATACTTCCCAAGTATAATACAATAATGCAATTGTCTTAATATTTTGTTTGAATAGGTTGCTTTACTGAAAAGTGTTCCCCTACGACTTTACGTAAATCGTATAGCCTTTAATGATGTATCCTTCAGTACCAGCGTGGACTGGATGAATGTAAGAATCCTCGTGTACACTTTAGTTTAGACTCTTTTAATTGATGGGGTCTTTTGGGGTTCAAATTATTTTGATATTATGTGATTGAACAGATTGGTCGTTTGCATTGTCTATTCCCTTGGTGGGAGGATGCAGCTGTTGCTTTCATGACAAGTGGAGGTTATAATGTTGTTTCCCTAATAAAACAGGTATGTGAAAGATGCTTGTTTTTATGGCTTCACAAACTAACTGTAGTATTGAGTTACATGCTCTACATGCTTTTTAAAAAGTTCTTTGGGAAGTTGACTGATCTATTGTTTGAATATATATTCCTATTTGAAAATGCTAAATCAGAATATGGCACAAGTGAAGTAATATGAGTACGGTTTCTGTAGGATAAACTGTCTTCATTGTGCCTCTGACATAACTAAATTACAATTAACCGGGGAAGCCGGGGAGGGAGGGGGAGTGTTGTTTGTCTCATGCAGTTGAAAGGTGTTGAACTAATGGCATGCAGATGAAATAACTCCTTCAGTGGAATAAATTACATGTTTGCCTCTTAGATTGTCATTCTGGTGTAAAATATCTGAATATAGAAGTTTCTATTTGGTGGACAAAAAAAATTTGAACTTCAAATTGTTGCTCTGGTGTGAGTGCTAATCCTGTTAGAATCTGATGTGATAAGAACTGCCAAATTGATTTTTAATTGATTTGGAAGAGGCCAATAAACCAATGCTATTTCTTTATAGTAGGCATGTATTATGTCCTACAGCTTAGCTGGAGTAGTCATTTTATTTTATTGGTTAAGATCACATTTACAAGATGAGAAATTTTAGCCGCTTTATTTTCCTAGGATGACATGAGCCCATGATGCAACCAAGTTGACATAAATACCTTGAGCTCCCTTTCTAAAACTACATGAACCTTTTGGCCTGATTGTTAATGATGTTTTGCAATTAGCCTCCTCTTGTATTTCTATTGAGTATGCTCATGTGGATAGGAAGGGTAATGGTGTGGCGCACTGTCTTGCCCACCTTTGTAGAGAGCACAACGAAATGATGGTCTGGATTAAGGAACTTCCTAATGCTGCTTGTAATGCTTTGTTGCTCGACTCTTTGAGCTTTTAATAAAATGTTTGTGTTTCCCATCCAAAAAAAAAAAAAAAAAAAAAAAAAAAAAAAAACCACGTGAACCTGTATCTGTTGTTTTAATTATGTGCATTTAGCTATTGTTACTGTAGTTTTGTCAGAAAGGATGATTGATGATAGGTTGTAATATTAAGGACATGGAACGCTACAACTTATAATTTTTTTACAATCTCGCTTCTATAACTCGCTTTGACAGGTTAAGCAGCAGACACTTATAATATGGGGCGAGGATGACAAGATCATCAGCTACAAGCTAGCATTGGTGAGCATGTCATGTATATCTTATAGTTACATACTTGCAAGTCAGCTGCTATTCCAAATATGTTGAGATGATTATTAGTATGTGAATTTTATAGAATGAGGTTCATTTATATGTGTATCCATTTGGTTTGTCCCTTGAATAACTCCCACCTCTCTGCCTCTTCAGAACTCTTTTGGAGTGACTTCTATAAACCAATTATTTTGTATGTGCATCCGTACCTGTATCTAATGGAAGTAGATGAATTGCAAAAGTGTTGCATTACTTAATTTCTTGTCCTTTGTTTGGTTTTGTAGCAGCTAATTAAATAGATGTCATCTTTCATATACATGAAACTAATGATGATTCTGACAAATATTTGAAAAATTGTGAATAACTTGCAGAAACTGCACGGTGAGCTGCAAGATGCAAAATTGCGTCCAATACCAGATTGTGGCCATATCCCTCATGTAGAAAAACCCAGCTCAGTTGCTGACTTAATCATCAAATTTGCTCAACAGAACAGTGGTACATTGTCAAGAGTTTGATTTATGTGGGCGTGTTCTTGTGACATTGTCCTTTTCGGGAAAGTCCAGTTCTCTTTCATGATCTAAAGACCCAATGGTTTGCCCTTTTCCAACCTTAACTTATACACCCCCCCCCCCCTCCCTCGTTCCAAATTATAGCGGGTGATTGATTGGAGTGGTATAGATTTGTTGTATACAAATATAGATAATGTATGCTCTTATCTTTGTCTTGTGTAAAGCTCTTCTATAAGAAATCAATTTCTTTTTACTATGTTTGGGTTTATTTACTTGTACTTTTGGTTCTTCCTCCTCCATTACTCTTTAAAAAATCAGCATTCTGTCTCCATCATAATCTGCCTTAGCTCCTTGCCTGCTTGCCCTTTCGTAAACAGTGCATCTTGCTCTTCGAGTGCTATCGTGGCCCTTCATCCAGTTTAATGTATGGTTTGGAATTCAGTTATCATTTTTATGATAGTAACTTACCCAGCTTTGTAGATCAAGAAATATCAGAGTTTCAGTGTTGCCTAATTAATAGTTATCATTTAATCATTTGACTTAATGGCTTTGATTATCGGTGTCAAAGAAAACCATTTGTATGGTCGAAAAGGAGACTAGGAGTCTGTCTTTGTCAATTGTCACTCCAAAATAATGAAGTTGGAAGACAAAATGCTCAATTTTAAAACGTGATTGCAAACAAATTAATGCTAATAATGGCATTAATTTATAAGGCTGTTGAAGTTGATAAATCGAGTCCACAAATTCAAGAAGTTGAATCTAAGATTCAAGTCACTTTCTATAGCCTGCAATGTTTCACTTTGGTATTTCGGCACCCACTTTGTAAGTTCAGAATAGCAAGAAAAGCGGACCATTTTTGGGATTTTTCAAATGTACTTGTTGTACCTACGGACTAGTAAGTTTTGAGTATATGGTCAGCACGACAACTGCACGAGTATACGGAGTAGTAAGTTTTGAGTATATGGTCAGCACGACGACTGCACGAGTACACCACTAGTAGAGATGGGTTGGGTTCGAACTTGTTGGAGCTTCAATCACACATCTCTTACTATCTTTTAGCAATGAATCGAGTCAATCTATTCATTTTTAGCAATGAATGGAATAAGTGATTAGCTACTACTGATGCTTATCAACAAAAATGGCCAATATGCATACAATTTTTAACAATGATGTTTTTAATTACGCATTAATGAACTACATAAAATAATTATTTAAAAATTTCGTGTGAAACAAGTTAACAAGATCTTGATATTATTAAGATCAAAGTTTGCTGCTTTCAAAAAAAAAAAAAAAGGAGATCAAAGTTTGTTAAGTTTAAGTGTTTAACCATTAAAACAGAAACTTGTACTTCACACACACACACACACAAAAAACAAAAAAAAAAAAGTTTAAGGTATCGTTGGATTTGGCCGTGGGTTGTGCTTCAAGCTCTACTCATAAATTATGTATTATGTTGTTCCATGATCTTGTGTTCAATGAGCCCAACCCTCAGGTTAGATCATGTTGTGCGGCTTGTGCCATGATTTTGTGTTCAATGAATAGGTACGTAAGCTAATTTTCATTTAATTTGTTGTGTTAAAGTAGATTGAATCTTATCATAACTTATGTTTTTAACCCATAAAATACGTGTCATCTATGATCTTGTGTTTAATGATTATTTATTTTAAAATTTTAATGTGATGTTTGATGACTTAAATTGAGTCTCATCAATCATCATGCCTTTCCAACAATATGTAGCACAAGCATAATCCACGACTTGACCTATACGGCAACATATCGTGCCACAAATTGGTTTGGCCTAGTAAATAGTGGTGTCTTTAAATATTGGTAGCAGCTCACAATCTTACATAAAAACTACGTATATATGAGTAATTGACCTAAAGTGTCATTTGTCACAAATTAGTTGTTGTATCCGACTTCGAACGGTTGAACCCCCTACCCCCATGTCATTTTACTAAAATCCCTAACCTTCCCGTCACATAAACTCCCAAACTCCACCTCGCCCACCCTCGGAACCCTAGTTTAAGCGGTGGGGAACAATTTTTTTTAAGGATTGGGGGGATGGGGGTTGTTTCAGGGTGGGCCTATGGTGGTTTAGGGGGATCGGAGGACCACGGTAGTGGCGGCATAGGGAAGTGGATCTGGGAGCAATGGGGGGTGACGGATTGCCTAGGATGGGCGGTGGGTGGGGGCTGGTGGTGCTTTTATTTAAAAAAAAAAATAGCTTTTCACCACTGAATCGTCGCCTCTTGACATCCGCCTGACCGACCATCACCTCCGCCACAAATTGTTGTCGGTAATTTCTACTATGTGGTTGTGTGGAAAAAGGTGTTGGGGTGTTTGATAAGAGAGAACAAATGGGCTAGGGTTTAGTAAGGGCAAAAATGACCATTTGCTTAAAATGATGACCATTTGCTTAAAATGATGGCGGTTTTGATAAACTTGGATGACGGTACTTAACACCCCCTAAAATTATTTGGTTAAAAAATAAATTGGTAACTAAGCTCGAATTTAAACTTATTTTGACCAATCATGTAGTGACACATGTACATTAAACTTTTTTTAAAAATTACCTATTCAACCGGTTATAGGTTTATTTAGGGCCTGTTCCGATTTACTGAAAACAATTTAACTGAACTGATTGGAGCTGAACTGAAGTGAACTGAAATGAATTGTTTATAAGAGAAAGAAATTAGCAACTGAACTGCATTAAACTAAATTGATATTAAGCTGAACAGAACAAAGTACCATTGGAAGCAAATTCATACAAGTATTAAAGTTCAAACTATTAAAAATAATCGAAAATTAAATATATTTTGGACGAATGACATAAAGTTGATATTGTTCTACCGTTGTACACAGTTCTAATCAATTTTTCATAAAGAAAAGGAACGAAAAGCAAGGTGTAAAAGAAAAATGAAACAGTCCGTTTAGTCTATAGCTAGCCACACCGTATGATCACTTGTAAAAGAATAAAGTAATTCCTATAACACTGAATGAGTAACCCCTTTATCACTAACCAGGCAACAGGGGCGGAGCCAGGGGGGTAATGCTGGTGGAGACTCCTCCCCCCCCCCCCCCCCCCCCGCCCCAGATGTTGATATATAGTCTAGCCCTCTAGAATAATTAATAAATAGCTAATATTTGTCCTACATATCATATGTTTGGTTTGTTGGAGGTTTTTATGCTCTCTTGGTGAGAGAGAGAGATCTCAGATTCAATTCTCCACTTCGAGCATTTTTATATTTTTGTTTTTTTTATTATTTAGGGTAACTTTATCGTTTTTTTTGCCCCCATAGATTTTTAATCCTAGTTTCGTCCCTGTGTTAAGTAGGTAACTCCTACAACACTGACGAACTAACCCTTGTAATATTGACCAAGTAACTTTTATAACACTAACAAAGTAACTCCTATGATGATTGACTACACGGTGTGGTAAACGACATTTAAGGGTTTTGAAAGTTAAATAAATGAATTTGAAAAAAGAAGGTTAGTATAAGCGGCTTACTCTAAAAAGAAACGAATAAGTATGTAGATTTTGGAACGGACAAAATAACAAAATTGTGAAGTTATGTACTTGCTTCTAATTTTGATAAAGCTCCTCTGCCACCATTGCAATTTTGCCAGTGAGTTGTCAACTAATTTCTGAACTTCATAAATCAAACCTCCATTTTTTTTAATTAAAATATCTTACATTATGTTCTTTTCATTCAACTTTAATACTATTTCACTATTTGTACTAGTATTAAATTAAGTCTTGTTAGAATAAACAACTTCAACAAATACCAGACCAAAATTTCATCCACAAAAAAATAACTTGTTCAATTGTGATTGTTAATGTCATTAAGCTATAAATTCCAATTTCTTAGGGAATTTAAGAGTGCTCCATAAATATAATTTCACTCAGAAATTTCCCAAAAAAAAAAAAAAATGGGAGCAGTAACAGTAAGTAGCTATTCAACAATGCAATACATGAAAGGATTCAACAACAACAACAGAAGAAGAAGAAGAAGTATGAGAGTGTTTTCAAATCAAGATTTTCCAGCATTTCTTCCTAAACAAATCCAGAAAATTAAAGACCCTTTTGCTAGAAATTTGGCTTTCAGAATTGAACGTTTACCTGTCCAGGTTCTTCTTTCTTCAAATCTTTAATTTTTTTTATCTAAAGTTTTCATCTTTAATGTATAACTTTCATTTTTTAAAAAAAAAAAATCTTGAATTTCTGGGGGATTTTGTGTATATGTACTCAGAATCTGAAGTGGGTTTTGAAACTGCATTTGCATGTATCTGTAATTCTGTAAATTGGTTTGAATCGGTTGTTTTGAATTAGCATTTGATTGTGTTGTGTTTGGACTAATTTTCTTTTTAAATGTTACTGTAATTATTTCCAAATTTTAATCTATTTGCTTGTATTTAATTATCTAGTCTCTAGTGCATTTGGATGAGCAGTAGTAGAGGTGGCAATTGAGTTGTTCGAATAGGGGTAATGTCATTGCATTAGGGTTTGGTTCGGGTAGACTCAATTTCGGGTAATCTAGTTTCATGTCGAATTTAAGACAGTTTTGCGAAGTCTTGTCCATACTAATACTAACGGGGGAGCATAAGAGTGTTGAAGTAGGGCTTCAATTTGATAATGAGCCGGTTTTAGCCGATAAGAATTATTAGTGTTCAAGCTAGCTTTTGGGACTGCTTTAAAAGTTTTATATTCTTGTTCAAACTTGGCTTGTTAGCATTTAGTGGTGTGTGTGTGTTTTGTTTTGTTTCGTTTCGTTTGTGTGTGTGTGTGTGTTTTTTTATTGTTTTGTTTGTGTGTGTGTTTAGAGAGTTACAAGTGCAAATGATGAGAATTGATCCCAAGAGGGGAGCTCTAATCACGTGAGCTATCCCTCACTCTCATTTGGCGGTGTATGTGCTTGTTTTAAATTTATGAAAAGTGATCAAGTTGAATTTATTAAACGAGTCTAGAGTCTAGAGATACATTTTGAATTAGGTGATTTTCTTAAAAATATTCGTCCATTTTCTCTTATTTTAATTTATTTACTAAATTTAATTTAATTCAATTTACAGACTCCGTAGTGTATTAATGTATTAATACACATTTTTGGCTTTTAAGAGACCTTTAATGATTGTAATGTCAATTAATGTCTTAAATGGCCAAGTTGGTGTTAGTTTAACTATTAATCGTATTATGGCAGATTGACTACACAATAACGTGACACAAACCATCAGGTTAGTGTCAAGGGTTTCGAACATGTCTAATTAAACAGGCCAACACGACACAACACAACACAATTACTATATAAATTGAGTTATTGCTTCCCAACTCGTTTAACTTTGAACATGACAATCACGTTTGCCACTTGTAAAATTGACAATTTCATTTCAACAGTTGTAGTTGTCCTGCAATTCATGTCGGTAAATGTAATGTTTCCTATTAATAAATGACTTCATCCAGCTAGCTTAATAAGCAGATCTGAGCAAAAACAAAGGTCCTTGTTCATATAAGTTCATGAACTACTCATTGAACTGGTCGTTTATTTATTTTCATGAACAACTTGTTTCTTAGAAGCTCATTTGTTCATTTAAAAGATCATTCTTTGTTAAAATATTACATTATGAGAGAACAAGATGTAGCATCTAGCTATAGATGTGATTATTATGTACTGTGACATTGTAGAGTGATTTCATATGATGAATAGTTTGGATATTTTCACATGTCAAAAGCACACAGCTGAGTAATATGTGTTCATGAAAAAAGCTTGTTTGCTCAAATATTAAAAGAAAGACAAAAAAAATAATGCATATGAATTTTACTCAATTAACAAATGATTCTTTCATTATCCATTCATGAACACTATATCTTATGAAAAGAACTTAGCTTGAACGGACTTTTGAGCTTGAGCTAGCCTAAGTTAAAGAGAAGAGGAACATGAGCATAAACATGGTAGCTTCATTAAAGCTTACTCATTTACACCTCTAGCTCCCCCACCCCCACCCCCCCCCCCCCCCCCTTTTTGCATTTTGTTGGATTTCTTTGGACTCACTATCAGGGAAGCCAAAAAAGAGAAAAAGTGATGACAAGGGGTGAAATGGCGATGTTTTTCAATGCACCAAAGTTTATTCTTTGACCGCTTATGGATTTTATGTCGCTTTAACTTGTCTTGATGTGTTAATTACATTGTAAATTTACACAATAAAAGATAAGTGGCTACAATTGTAGATTAAAGAAGGGGAGAGTCCCAATATTCATTTTTTAAGTAGGAAAATAATTAGGTTTTAGGAATGAATTTTATTTCGTGGATTGTACAGAAGTTTGAGGTATATGGTGTAGAAACTTTTTTTAATAGTTAGCCTCCAAAATTATTTTGTTAGTTATGCTAGAGTGAAACAGTATGTGAGAGGTATGACAATTAAACTAACAAAATTAACCACAAAAAAAAAAAAAAAAAAAAAATCAGGATTCTCAAAATGACACTTTAATGGAACAATCTGTCCTCTTTCTTTCGCCTTTCAGTTGCCCTTTTTGTTTGTAGGAATTCAGCATATAAACAACTACATTTTTCCTTTGTTGCTACTGCAGGTCTCATTCTCTGACACCTGCATTATGAGTAGTTGCATTAGGCCATCTATGCAAGGAAATACAAACCCTGTTGTTCTCCTACACGGGTTTGATAGGTGAGGCTCCTTAGGTGATATATGCTGGTGTTGTGTGTGTTAGATTTTGTTGCTTAATATCTACATCATTCATAAATTTCCAGTTCTTGTTTAGAGTGGAGATGTGTGTACCCCTTACTTGAAGAAGCTGGCGCAGAGTGTTGGGCTGTTGACATTCTTGGTTGGGGATTTTCTGACTTAGGTATGTGTAAATGTATAATGGATTCAAGACTGATTGATTTTGCTCACACAAAGAAGACAGAAAATAAAGAAAAAAACTGAATCTTTCATTAATAATACTAAGCTTTTTACTAAGCTAGTAGCTTTAGGCTACCACTCTCCAAACTAGTGATCATTTACCACTCTCCGAGGTTGTGAGTCTTGTGACTTTAGGTCACAAGTCTCTTAAAACTCTCTCACCAATTGCCTGCCTAATCCTTTATCATCTCTCTCTATTATTCTAGAATGAGCTTTTGTTTCATGTTCACAGATGGCGGTTCTCTCTATTTTTTTTTTTACTAAATTTAATGACTATTAATAGAAAAAAATTAGACTACCCATAATACCCTTCCTGAGGTCAGTTCATTATAGTATGTTGCCCCAATGTCCATTACACAATATTATTATAAGTTTTATAACCTCAATATGGTGTACCAGAACGGTGTCCACCTTGTGATGTGGTATCTAAGCGTGATCATCTGTATAAGGTAACCGTAATATCTTATATCCTCTATCGTTTTTGGTTGTAATGCCACGTTTTCAAGTATTCAGTTGCATTTTTTATGTTTACAGTTTTGGAAATTGTACATCAAAAGGCCGATGGTACTTGTGGGACCAAGTCTAGGGGCCGCTATTGCAGTTGACTTTGCAGTGAATTATCCTGAGTCTGTGAGTCATACTTCATGAGATCTATGTAACACTTTGAGAAGTTAGTCACTAAATTCCTGAAGTCTGAACTATATGTGGCTCATTTTTTCAGGTCAGTAAGTTGGTTCTGATTGATGCAAGTGTGTACTCAGAAGGTATTGGTGGAATGGCACGAATGCCCACTACACTTGCTAATGCTGGCGTGAGTGCCACTATTTTTCGTACTCATGTATTCTAGATGCTCTTAAACCTCATCATACAATATGACTTTTTGACTGTCTTGGAGCAGCTATCATTATTGCAAAGCATACCGCTACGATTGTATGTGAATAAGTTGGTGTTTAAGAATGTACCCTTCAGCACCAACTTTGATTGGATGAACGTGAGCATCTTTCTGTCCTTATAAGAGTTCTAACAGTTGTGAAGTTTCCAAATGACCTTGATTTTGAGATTTGATCTTTTCTCCTGTGTAACCTTACAGATAAGCCGATTACATTGCCTTTTACCCTGGTGGAGGTATGCAACACTTAGTTTCATGGCTAGTGGAGGTTACAAAGTTACATCTATGATAAAACAGGTTCGTCAGACTTCTGAATAAATCTAAAGTAGTTTCTGGATGCATGTGTAGGATCAAGCACTCCATTTATGTACATAAAGAAGTATGCATTTTACACTTGACAGGTCAGACATCGAGCACTTATCATCTGGGGAGAGGATGATCAGATCATCCGGTACAAGCTTGCATATGTAAGTCCATGTTATCTTTCTGAGATATGTACTTCTGAAGTCACAACTCAAGTGTAACATAATTTGCTCTTTTGTACTTGTGACAAGGTCACATACTAATGTCTCGCTTGCAAAAAAAAAAGAAAAGAAAGGAAGTAAGCATTAATGAATTACTAGTGAAAACCCTCATGAAATTTTCTTTCATAAAGAACCCCTGCTTAGTAAGAAATAAAATCCATGAACTCCCCTGTGTATGCGAAGAAACTAAGAAACAGAACATCAGAAGATGTTCTGAATTTGAATGGAAAATTGCATATCTATCCTTGTCATTCAATTATACTAACATATATATATATATAGGTATTGATTAATCTTTTCTTCTGTTTCAAACCCAGAGGCTGTGTGGTGAACTGCAAAATGCCATTCTGCGCCCGATACCAGATTGTGGACACATCCCCCATGTAGAAAAGCCATCTGCTGTTGCAAACTTGATCCTTAAATTTGTTCAAGAAGACAACTGTGGCGTTACCATGTGAGTGTGTCCACTTGGCCAAATCCAACTGTTCTTGTACTTAATCTTGCCCACTTCAGAGAAATTATCTAGATACCAAGGTAATTTTTTACCAATAGTAGTAATTTTTATTTGAATTTAAGTGTAATGGATCATACTATTATAGGTATATGAGAGTAGTTATAGACTTATAGCCGTTTAATACATCTATGATGTGCCAACTCTTTCGAGTTCTGGGCTAATGCTTGTGAAATGGCAATGAAAACCCATGAATGCATAAAGTATAAATTAGATACAATTTTTTCCCTTAGAACATACCAACTTCGTAATGTTACAAATGTGATGTACTCGTAGAATAATACTCCACTTTGTATTTGTAGATTTCGGGAAAACTCATTGATCATAGTGAATTCCATTGATCAATATTTTTATAGAATTACACTGAGAGTCCTAATTATACTACATATTATGCAACTAATCATATGCTTTCAATAAAAAGAAAAGGTAACTAACCATATATGTAAAGTTATCATAAAGATATTCTTATACTCCCTCCGTGTTTTTTTAAGTGATACACTTTTCATTTTTGGCCGTGTTTTTTTAAGTGATACACTTCCTTTTTTGGCAAAAAAATGCATTAATATATTATATCTCTCTCCTCTCATAGTCCCCACCCAAACCCATTTTTTATTATATCTTTCCTCTCACATTCATTGCTTTTCAATAAACTATTAACCCCACTATCTTTCTTTAACAATTTTTTTATACTCCACCACCCTATTTACCTCTTATTTTATTTAAGTCAATTAAATTGCCTAAAACTATGTGCCGGTCAAAGCGTATCACTTAAAAAAACACGGAGGGAGTACAAAATATATCTTAAACCAAAAGGAAAGTATTCTGCGGATATTCTCTATCAATATTAAATGTTTATTTACCACCCTTCCATTACTCGATAAAAGGCATAGTACGCTCTGCCTGACCATTGACTAGTGCATCTGTGCTCGGTTTTGTCAATTACTCGTACAATACTTGAGTTTGTGTATATGCATGATGGCATGGATCTACTACTTGTGAAGGTTCTGATGAATGGTCCTTACACTTTCATTACCTTTTATGTGTAAATTCCTTACACTTTGTAATCGCGTAGGCATGATGCCATTGCCATAAATAAATAGATTTTGAAGGAAACTAAGATTTTGCATGACAAATAGTTTGTATGATGAATTACTCCGCGGATTATATATATTTATTAACTTTGCGATTAGGCTGATTACTATTTACTACTGTAGTAGAATATTACTCTCCTTGGACTCAACTGATTTGAAAGGCTTGTAACATAAGCTCTCAAAGATCAAAGAATAAACCATGAATATTCAATTTTGAGTCGGGCGAGTTTGATTGTTTGAATATAATTTGAACTCACTAAAATCTAAGTTTGAATTTAGATTTTTTTAAAGATTGGTTAATCTATTGGGTCAAGGCAAATATTATTAAGATAATTATGCACGGCCCATGACCTCATTGACGTGTCTCTCTAATCGTGTAAAATTATAATTTTTTGTTGGATTTGGACAATTCGTGATACACTAACTTTCACATGCGGCCAACCACATTTTTTTTTTTTGAAAGAATAGTTGGGGTTACTCGGTCAGTCACGAGTTACTCGGTTAGATCAGAAATTACAACGATCGGTCAGGGGTTATTCGGTCGGTTAAGGTTATCTGATCAAGGGTTACTCGTGTGTTAACTAACCACACACAAAAGCTGTTGTTCGTGATAACTTGACCCATGCTACAAGTCCTACAACTACTTGGGTTCCATAACTTCCTTTGGATTTTCAAATGCAGAGTTTGAACAAGAGATGTGATGATTGTAGAATTAGGAAGCAAATCATGTGTGTGTGTGTTGGGGGACTTGGGGTAGGGGTAG
Organism: Chenopodium formosanum; assembly: GCA_024500155.1. NCBI lineage: Eukaryota > Viridiplantae > Streptophyta > Magnoliopsida > Caryophyllales > Amaranthaceae > Chenopodium > Chenopodium formosanum. Next base: position 10,019,180 of record CM044873.1, on the reverse strand, counting down.
GGGGAGGGGGTGTTCTAAAAAGTGGCTATTGCACATTTACCAATGCCCTACAGTGGATTTGGAACTAAGATGTGACTAATTAAAAAGCGAATAGAATAATCTACCATTATTGAGTCATGACATATTAACCATGAAAGCTACACACTGCCATAGTGCCATACACCCCCCCAAAAAAAAAAAAAAAAAAAAAAAAAAAAAAAAAAAAAGGTTTCTTTTTAAATCCAAAAGTATGATTCCTTTTGCAAGTTGTCATCTACAATTTGCTAGATTTAAATGACAATTATTGTTAATATGACTAATTAAACAAGATTTCTTGCCTACACGAGATTAGAGTACCTCCGTTTAGGGGTGATTCTAAGTATGTGTAGGGTGTCGATCGCACGAGTCCCCTAAGTGAAACTACTATAAAGCCCCAATTTTTTAATTTAGTAACATATTTTTCCTCGAAAAAATGATTTTAGGGTCTAATTTAACAAAATTGCACTGGGTCACTTTAATTTCAGTATTAGCATTTATAGCCCCGCCTCTCCATTTAGACATAGTTTTGCCAAATGTGGCCTCCATTTCTCTTAAGTGCTACACTTTCTAAATTTGCTCTTTTTTTGAAGTATAATACTTATAAATTTGAGAATCCAGTAAATTTTCAACAGCCAAATTGTTGCTTACAAATGCAAATTGCATGAAAAGGACCTAAAACATGGTTGATCCATTCTCACGTGGAGAGCCTTTGAAAATAAGATCAAGTACAAATACTTGATTAGTAGCCGCCAGCCAGCTGATGACATTATTTTTCTAGTGTTAATGCACACTTAAACTGACTAATACACTAACTAATCCAAATTCACATGTGCCCCTTGTCATTTGTGTGCTCTAATCTCTTTTTTATTTGTGTACATTTAAGCATCAATCTTCTAGTACTTTCTGCTTAATGATTACAATCCATGTCATCCAGCCTAATACATACCAAAATTAGACACCCAAATGGAATAATATGACCCTTTTAGTCTTTGGGCTTTTCCAAATTTAATTACTTGTAACATCTATTATTCACATGTAACATTGAACCATCTTTTATAAGTGTGTGCACATGTTAGTTGTCCAAATTAGATGTGAGGTGGAATAGTAGTCTAGGTTTCAAAATGCGTCGATCACTTTGACCCCCATACGGGTCTAAACTGAGAACTAATCACTAGGTCAAGCGTGGCCTAAGAAAAGAACCCACATGTGAGTTTATATCACATTGAAGAAGAAAGAAGATGACTACATTGAAATCTATTGTAGTGAGTTACTTCACCCATTACCAATGAATACAGAAAAATGCTTGTGATCACTCTCTCGTAGTCTCGTTCGATCATTTGATGCATATAGGCTCATTGAAGATTATTTATAAATTTGGTTAGTGTCGTACAAGAAGGAATATTAGGTCATCTTTGTTGCTTTCTTAATGTATTTATTTTAGGCAAAGTATCCATTTTGGGGAGGGTACAATAAACAGTACTCTATTTCTATTCACAAACTTATTGGTGCACACTTATTAATCCATTGTAGTACGTCCTTGGTGCTTGTTACTTTGGCTCATTTCGATGTTGACATTGTTATGGGAATGTAAACAGAATATTGAGCCCCGATTCTTTAGACTCCTCGTGATGCTTGAAAGATGAGTCCTTGGCCTCTTGGTATTTGAAAGGTGATTTAAGCTAAGCCTCGATTCTATGTGTCGCTCTTTTGCACATCTTTACTCGTTACAAGGTTCGCTCTTGAATCACGTATAATAGACAAGAATTCATGACAAAATTACACATAGTAAGCTAAGCCTCGATTCCATGTGTCCCTCTTTTGCACATCTTTACTCGTAACAAGGTTCTCTCTTGAATCACGTATAGTAGACAAGAATTCATGACAAAATTACACGTAGTTTTTAATGAAATTTGCACATCTTTGTTTATTAACTTTATTTAGTACGAGTATCTCAAGCAAATATTTTAGATACGATATGATTTTCTCATTAGATTATAATATTAAACAAAATAGTACTACTACATCTAAAGTCTCTAGGCTAGCTAAGCATAGATTTACATGTTTTTGAAAATAGATTCCGATTACAAAAGGCTAAAAAAAGGCATTAGGAGAAGATGATGATGTTGGTTCATCCCGAATATCAAATTCTCCTTGCATTACCCACCGCGCAAAATAGAATCAATGCCCACAAACCCTAACTTTTCACACCACAAACAAGCTAAAAAAAAGAGGAATATTTTTCCAAGATAACGAAATGGGTTACGAATTGTCCCTTTCCGATGATTCCCTACTTGTAAACATACCATTCACCAAAATCTAGTCCATTGATCTAAGCCGCGAAGTTTTACTAGGCACGGAATACCAACAAGCCTGTAAAGAGGATCAGTGTAAGCGAGAAAAGGGTGCCTTGGAACGTAGACGGACTATCATTTGAGTTATAGTCTGGCATGCCGCCGGTGGGACCCATGCCAGGGCTAAATATTCCACCAGGGGGGGTACTCAATCCAGTAGTTGATCCTCCGGTTCCAGTGGATATGCCTCCTGGAGTTGAGGTTGGAATACCGCCCATACCACCACCGGTACCAGTAGAAACCGAGCTGTAAATCAAACATAGCAGCGTTAACCTTTGAACTAACTTCATACATGTCCACTGAATAACTTTTTAATTATTCTTTCACCAAAAACACTTCATGTTGAAACAACTACGCAGTTCAAATGTTGACATCAAAAACTAGATTCCATACACATGACAATGATCAAAGATAAGGCAATAATTCCACCAAATGATGCCAGTCACAAAACACCCAAAAAATCGAAAAGACAACCAACAATGCACGGAGAGGAAAAAGAGATGCTCGCTCCCAAAAATGCAATATGAGTACAAAGTAATCCTAGTACGGAGTATGTCATTTTGTGGTCGTGTGTACCCAAAACCTTAGTCTTGAATAAACCCTAACCATCAAGCATACTCGTTGCTTTTAAATGCACAAATTAGAATAATTACAATCACAGTCAAAGACGATACAATGGCAAATCTAGCACGTTCATAAATCATTACGAGACAAGCAAAAATTCACCAAGAAAATATTCACCCACCTCACATTTTCTGAAAGCAAATTCACATTGTCAGAATTAATAAATATGCTCACCAAATACGTCTCGCTTTCTGGTTGAATGTATTGATGAAGTGTGCAAAAATGGCAACAAATTTAAAGACTGAAATAAACACACATGACATTACACCCGCATGCACCAAACTGAAGAATAAGAAAGAAAAAAGACAAGTAGCACTGAACCAACAGACATCAAGCTAGTTGTTTAGTCAATTATCATCGGATGCCCCAATTAATTAATTAAACATCAACGTCGTGACAGCTAAATCGTCCGATGAAAACAAAATATATGAAGTAATGAAGTAGATTTATTAATCTACTTTGATTTTGTACTCAGTATATGTTTAAGCATGATTTAGGTAGATCTACGTGGGTTTATTAATTGATTAACTTTATGGGAAATTGAGTTATTCACTTTTCACGAGTGTATCGGTATCTTACACCAAAATGGGCAAGGGCATGCAATGCCTTAGACCAAATCTGAATTATGATACATGGAGTTCATTATAAAATTTGTTGTTAAGTAAGAACATCATGAAAGCGACTATGAAGGATAAAAGAAACATAATCTTGTGGACTCTAACACATCTATACACGAGTACATAATGCGCATCAGGCTCTTAAAAGAGAGCACAAACAAATTAAAGAACACGAAAAAATCAAGTCATGTTCATGAATCCATATAAAGTTTTTATGTTGTTTTATTTTCAACTATTTATAATTTTGATTTTGCATGTACGTTTTTTTAAGAGCATGATACACTTCATAATCTTGACTGTGGGAGTGTGGGATCTAAGCATTGTGTTAATTTAAATCCACCCATTAAAAACACTATCAATTACTCCAAATTGTTTTTGACATAATTAATGTCTTGTGTTATGCCAAATAATCCTTATTAAAAAGAGAGAATCTTTCAAAAGACCTTTTTGTAAGAAGGTACTAATTGAGGTGCTTTTTAAGTGGAAAATTTACATAGAATCTTACAGTAAATTCACTAATTAAAGATGAAAAAACAGAGAAGCCAACATCATAGCTTTTTTATTCTTTTCTTTTGCTTATTTTTCTTCAATAAAACATCAAATATTTAGCAAAAATCATAGAAACTATTTTAACATTAACAAAACCAAAAAAAAAAAAAAAAAAAAAAAAAGAAATCAACATATAAAAAACTGATAGATCCATACAAGTCATACACATTTTTTAGAAATATAGATAGAGAAATCATACCCTCCACTAGTAGGAAATGTGCATCCAGATGGCACAGCTAAAAATAATACAAAAGAAAAAAAAATCAGAATATAATCAAACCAATAAATAATTTATTAATTTAAAAATATCAAATTGACTAAATTAATTAGAGAGGGTGAGACATAAACATACTTGAAGGGAGGTTGTTAGAAGGGGTGGCAGCACCAGAAAAAACACAGGAATCCTGAACTTGACCCTTATTTTGGAAATAACTATTAACAGCATAATCACAAAGAGCCTTTGGATCATCTTGTACATAACAAGGTGCTCCTGGTTGTATTGCCTTACAATCTGCTCCTGCTCCACATGCATAATCTATTACCTTCTGGTATGCTGTTGGATCTTGTGCTCCTGCTTTACAGATGCAGTATGTTCCACCTACAAAATCAAAATTTACATTAGTATTTTTTTTTTTATTTTTAATTACATAAAATTGGAAGGTATACATATGTCAATTCCAAGGTTGAAGATCAATTTTGTTGAAATTTTAGGATTTGCCCATAACTTTTTTTTGTAGAAGAAATGGGTAAAAATCAAATCTTTTGAGTGTTCAATTAGACCCACTAGGTTAATTTTTAAATTTTTGGTTAATTTTTATCTGAAAATGAGAAACTTTGAAATCTTTGATTGTTTTGGCATAGGGAATGAGGTAAAGATTAAAACTTTTGAGTGTTCAAATACCCACTTGCTTGATTACTACTATGTTAAAAAAAAAATTTTAAAAAAATCAAGAAAATGAGAAAAATTGAAAGCTTTGATCATTTTGGTTGAGGAAAGAGGATAAAAATTAAATCTTTTCCGTGTTCAAGTAGAACCAAAAACTTACTTTTTGTTTAAAAAAATGCAACACAAAGAAAATTTGATGGGTAGCCACCCATCAAATTTTCAGTTCATTCTTTGATTAAAGATCAAATCTTTAGAGTGTTAAAGTAGACCCACAATCTAAAAACATAGATTAAAAATTAAACACAACAACAACAGCAAAAAAAAAACAGAGTAAAAAAAGGCTTACTTGAATAAGTAGTGAAGCTTAGAAAAAGTGCAAAGAACAATAAAACAGCCATGATTAGAGATGAAAGTTATGAGCTCAAAATCAAGGTTCCAATTAAAAAAAGGGTTCCTTTTTTTTTCTAAGAGAGAAAGAGAATGAAAGTGAAATAAAGAAGAAAATTGAAGACAAAAAATAAGGAGAGAGAAATGGAAGTGTGATGGTGGGACTGATGAGAGAAGAAGAAGTGGGGGGTTGGAAGTGTTAAAATTTGTCTAATAAGGTTTGCCATTTGTATTGTTTTTTGGTCCTTTTTATACTCCTATACAAAGGACTAAAGGAGAATACTAGGATGGCTGTTACTTTAACTTAAATTGTGCAGTATTTTTCTAGTTGTTGAGGTTAAATGTCATTACCGTTTTATTAATGACATAGCATATTCCTTTATTAATTACGTAGTAAAAAAAAGAAATTATTCAAAATATATATATATATATATATGTGTGTATATGTATATACTCAGTACTCGTATTATTTGTAGGGAAACTGGGAAAGATAAAATGTCTGTTACAGAGTACATCACTAGTAATATTCAAAATTAATTTAGAATCAACTCTTTGCATTCAACTCATTTGGTCATTTCTATATTAAATTATGGGCATACTTTGAATCGTTATAAATCAGACATATTTAAAAATAAAAAAAAAATAAAAAAAAACAAAACAATATACAAAGTATTTGTTGCAACTAATTAGAATTTGTGATGTATGTTTCATCTTATACTAACTAATTTTATCTTATTTTAGAAGGAAAAAAATATACAAAGTACGGAGTAGTATGTATAAACAATTTTAGAAAAAAAAAATAATTCAGAAAATTCAATGAGAGAAAGTTCAAACAAAACATAATATGTAGATAGAATGAAATGATTACTGATATTTCAAAATAAGTTAATGTAAAAGTATCCATTAAAAAAGTTTAAATATGATAAACTCAGACAAACTAGGAAGACTATTCAATGGCTACAATAAAATTGTATCTATTGTAATTAGTTTTAATCTTGGCCCTATATTTTTAAATGCTCAATCTTGTCCATTCATCCAATTGACTTTAATTTTAAATAGAAATGAAAAAAGAAAAAAAAAACAGTTTTTAATTCTAAATTTAAAAAAAAAAAAAAAAAAAAAAAAAAAAAAAACAGTTACTAAAACAAAAATTCTGAACATTGTCATTGATGCATATTCGATCTGCAATATCTAAGCTCAAATGATTGTCCATCTCCATTAAAATTAAACATTTGATCATAGTTTATTAACAATAACCTATCTACCGCATTATACATTACAAGGTCCATATTTTTTTCATCATTTTTATCAAAATATAAATCATCCTCCATTAAAAACAACCCAGAAAAAGGGAGGGAAAAAGAAGAAGATGATAAAAAGTTATGAAATTTGTCTCAAGTTTTCAAGAAACCAATCAATTAACATTAAAGATTTTAAAAAAATAAATTGATTCCATATCCTTCGACCAAATTCTAACATTTAATTAAAAATTGATATTTTTTTTTTTTTTGGTAGTTAATAAGGTGTGTATTTTAAAGTCAACTAAATGGACGGATAAGATGAATTTTATAAATTGAAGGGGCATGATTCACTAGTTACAATGGCCACAATTTTATTGTAGCCATTTGAAAACTATCCGACAAACTAGATGAACCAAAGAAAGCAAGATGAGTTGAACAAAGTCTAATTTGAATATTTTATTAGCAAGACACTATTCTTTTTATCTGATTTTTGTCTAACTAAATTATTTTATACAAAATATTACTCCATTCTCAAATAAGAGACTTAAGTTTTTTTTTTTTTTTTTTTTTTTAAGTGTCGGTGTAATAAATACAATGAAATAGGAGAATAACCATGACAAAAATATCACAAATTGAAACAAACAAGAAGGAAAAAAAAAGTAATGCAACTATTTTACAAACGTACAATTTCTCCTAGAACAACTTTTTTTTTTAAAAAAAAAAAAAAAAATAGTACAATTATTTAGATGCATTCATCAAAAAAACTAGTACAACATACAAAAGTTTGTTATTCTCCCTGTATTTACAAAGAATATACTGATAGATTTGTTTATCAAATGGCAAAATCATAAATAAATCAACAATTGTTTTTATTAAATTTGAGTCATATTATTATTAATATATACACGAAACTGTCATGTTTACCGGACATATATGTTGTTTTGCTAGGGCTTCTTCTTATATTTATATATGTACATAATTTTAATTGATACACATATCAGTGTATAATTCAACGGTTTAACCTTTGAAATAAATTTACACAATAATGTCAAAAGTCAAAGCGTAAAACAAAAACATTTGACAACTAAACAAAAACTTGCTCCGTGAATGATACTTGTATGTTAAAACAAAATTCCAGACCATGAAGGCAGAACAAAGGCAAGAAGAGAACATCTCGAAAAGGTTCAAAGAGCAGATATATTGAAGCAGTTAAAAAAACAAGGAATTGTTGTTTTTTAGGAAGTTGAAGACAATATTTAAGTAAAGACTAGTCAGTCATACTACTCTAGTTTAAGTTACAAGGAAGATCTTGGATTCTGGGAACATTACATGGGTTTTGTTATAAGTAATCCTTGTCAGCAAATGCGAATTAAAGGGTTTAAGTGTACTGTGTTTTATGTTTTGTGTCTGTGATTCACTGGCCGTTCCAACGGTCTTTAACTCATCTGGGTTGTGTGAGGTTCGAATCTAACCACACCCTAACTTCACCATGGTTAAGTTTGGTTTGCATTTTGCACGTGGGACCTACACTAACATTGAGCTAGCTTTGCGAGTTCGCGGAGGCTCGGCTCTCGAGCCAATCATTGTGGTGGGATAACTAGTTACATACTCGTTTTGTTTCATTTTGTGTTGTATGAACTGAACTAAACTAAACTGATTAGAGCTGAACCGAACTGAACTGAACTGAACTGAATTGAATATTTTATGAGAGAATGAAATTATAAATTGAGCTAAAAACAATGTAAATAGAACAAGCCCTTAATATCATGTAAAATTGATGAGATTATTAAGCCCTATTCTTTTGGACTTTCCTGTAGACCTTTTCAGTTCAGGTTGTTTCAGTTTATATTAGTTCAAGTTGTTTCAGTTCACTTCAACAAATTATAGTAGTCCAAATAAACGAGGCCTTGTGTATTAAATGTGAGCTTGCGGCTAAATAATACTGGTATAAAGTATAACATTGGCATTCTATATAATTTTAAGTATGAGACAAATTTAGACAAACATTTTCATAAATTGAGCCAAACAAAAGTGGTAATTACTTCATTTATAAATATATTGAAGTACTTAAAATATCTTCTATTTATGCCAAAAACATTTTTTTTTTATGCTATAACATGTATTGTGATGACTTGTGAGAAAGCCATGAACAATAATACGAGTGGGCTATAAGAGTGAATAAAATAACCAAAGAAATCTAGCTCTAAAAAGGCATGAATAAATAGGTGTACGCTATAGATTTTGAGATAGATGATTGTCGTTGGATTCTATACATAAGAGCCTAGATTTTAAGAGATAATGGGAGAATGTTGAAGCTAAAAGGTTTTGATGATGATGAACTTAAACTAAAGCAAACTCAACTAATAAAGGTTTTTAAGTGTTTGATTAGTTTAGGTGAAGTTGATCGTGGTGATGGAAGAAATAACTTGAACTAAGAAGACATGAAAAGATCTTTATACAAAAAGTTAAACAAAGAAGAAGAAGAGTTCTCTAACAAGAATTGAGTTCCTTAACAGGAACATTCCCTAACGGGAACTTGAAGACAGCAAGCTGAGGTCCCTAAAGGAACTTAGTCTGCGTGAAGCCCAAATAAGTAAATAACCTACCTGTACAGAGCGCGGCGTAGCAATATAACTTTGTTAAGGTTTTTATATTCTAGATTTATTGTTAAATATGTTAAGTAGGTTATGCACGAGATTTATTAGAAGCGTGGCAAATTAGCTTGGTAAATAAATTAAAAGGGAAAAGATAAAAGATAGATTTTAGAAAAAGTTTTTCTAAAATGTTTTATTTCTTAAAATCGGTTTGTTAAAAAGATAGTATTCTCTTTAACAATATCTTTCTATCTTATTTTCCAGAAAATATTTTCTTCAAATAAGATTTACGGTTTTAATGATAAGTAAAGTTAACTTGTTTATCTTTTAGATTACCTACTTTCTATACAAGTCATACTTGTATAAATAGTAGAGATCGAAATGGTTTAAGTTGTTTGTGAGTTTATGCGTGGAGAAATCACATTATAGCATTAATTGAGTAAGTTTACCAAGCTTTTAACCTTGTCATATTAGTTTCGGATTTCATACATAGCTTGCCTATCATATACTAGATGTCATACACTTGTCTTGGTTTAGGTTATTTGGGTGAGTTTGTTATTTTTACATCGCATACAGATTGTGCAAGCTTCTAGTGTGAAGCTGAGAGTTTTGTACTTTGGGAGTACGAGTGAATCTAAGTGTAATACTTAGATTGGGTAGGATAGGGTCCTATCGAGTAGCAAGTTCAGTCTGGAACTTGTGAGTAAAGGTCTATGCATAATAGGTTGTAACTTAGTGTTTGCTCTATTATAGTGAAGTGGTTTGTGTTTGAAATCCCTAAGGTACGTAGGGTCGAGGTTTTACTTCCAGTTGGGTTTTGGAAGGTTTCCTCGTAAAATTTTTGTGTCTTTGTAAGTTCCTATATATATATATGCATTGTTTTATTATTCCGCAAAAGGAGTTAATAAGAACTCACATACAATTCACCTCCCTCTTGTATTAATCGTCTCAACTAACAGAGAAGTTATCATTAAGCTACGACCTCCAATCGTATCATAAATTAGGCAAATTAAACATCAAGTTAGATGTATGTGCTGAATTACATATAACAAGTTGGTTGTAAATCGAATATATTGCTTATTAGTGAGTGTTAGTTGTAGAACGTGAATGGTAGGAACAGTCAACAAAAATGGGAGTTTCAATATCAATCAAGTCAAACTTCAAATGAAAGAATGCCGCCATGCATGTAGATTTGTGAGTCGCAAAACTTTGAAGGAATAATTTAAACTTTTAAAACCAATTGCGATGTTACGATTCTACCAACTTACCATACTGTACATACCAATCTACCATACCACCATACGCCCACACCAAAATGACCAAATTGAATCTAACAATTAGTTTTTAATTTTTTTTTTTATTTTTTTTATATTTATTTATTTATTTATATTTTTATGTTTGTTAATAAATGGATAGAAATCATAGAATAATATTTCCCCTATCTCTAAAAAGTTTGTCTAAGGGCCTGTTCACATTTACTGAATTGAGCTGAATTGAACTGAACTGAACTGATTGGAGCTGAATTGAACTGAAATGAATATTTTATGAGAGAAGAAAATTAGGAGCTGAACTGAGTTGAACTGAACTGAACTAATTGGAGCTGAGCTGAAATGAACTGAACTAATTGGAGCTGAACTAAACTGAACTGAAATTAAATTGAAGTAAACAGGCCCTAAGCTAGTTTGACTTGTAAGATGATCGTTGTCCATGAGGATTTAAGCAAGAGAAAAAAAAATAAATAAGACGATATGAATGTGGGGTTAGAGTGGGAGCCTTCCCGGAAATAATGCAATAATATTATGGAAATTTTGACAATTACCACCTTCTGTTATGTCCATTTTAGCAATTACCACCTTCTATTTTTTTTTTAGAAAATTATCACCTTCTATTTTCAAAAACATCAAAAGTTACTATCTTCTTGCTCCCCAACTACCACGTGACGTCATTTTGAGCCCATTCTTTCCCTTCCCTCCCTATTCCCCTCACATTTCTCATTCCTAACTCGATTCTCATCTCTCCTTTCACTATTTTTCCCCCAAACAATCAAAAACACTTCAATTCAGTCCTCCAAATCAAAATAGACGAACAATTATTGGTGGTTTGCCGGAAAAAAAGTGAATGGGGAGATGAGAATCTTAATAGCAATGAGAAATGTGAGGGGGAGGGAAGGGAAAAAAACAATCGTTATAAAAACAAACTGTTTTATAAAAATAAACTGTTGCATTCACTTTTACACAACCCTTGAAAAAGAAAAGATCAGATAAGAGAACAATAAAAGTTGGGCATATTTCTTGCCATTTTTTCAAGATTTTGGTGGCAGTATGCGATGGAACCAAATTGAGAAGCTCAACTTGTAGCTATAGGAAATAAGCAACAACGTTGTCTTTTAACAACTGAGTGGGCCGCCCGGCTTGCTTCAAGCCCATATTTTTTCTAAAATTAAAAAGTGTAATTTTGTATTTTCTACCCACACAAAATATTTTTTCTTTTTTTTTTTAAAGTCCATTTGTTTCTCAAAAATATGGTCCATAGTTTAAAGATCGTGGACAATTGAGAGGAAATATTATTTTCGTCAATTTGGAACGTTATAGCATCAACACTCATAGCATAAAAGTATAACCCTAAAATCGCAAAAAAAAAACTACTAAACTTCTGGTATAAAAGTATAACATGTGTTTTTTATTTTTTTTGGGTAAGAAGAAGGGGGCTCGCTCATTTAAGGGGGGAGATAAGGGATTTCCCTCAAATGAATGCCATAAAGTTTGATCCCTAAACCTCAGGGATATGAGGTGGGAGCAATACCACAACTCCATCACCTCAACCTCTATTACAAGTCACACCACGTATTTTAATACTCGTACATAAATATTCGATTTTAATTTAAGTATTGATTGTATTTTAAAGTTGTTTCAACTAAATAAGGGCCTGTTCATATTTACTTAAGTTCAGTTCAGTTCAGCTCAGCTCCAATCAGTTTAGTTCAGTTCAGCTTCTAATTTCCTTTTCCCATAAAATATTCATTTCAGCTCAATTCAGTTCAGTTCAGCTCGAATCAGTTCATTTAAGTTCAGTTTAGCTCCAATCAGTTCAGTTCAGCTTAGTTCAGTAAATGTGAACAGACCCTTAAGTTGGAATCCAAAATTAAATTGGCAGGCTTAAAAAAAAAACTACAATTAACATGCATTGTCGACTTGTCGTGCAATTCAACTTGCTAGGTGAAGTCGGTGGAGATTAAGGGGATTTATCAAGCCGAGCTTGCTTGTGAACTACTCAATGCTAAGTTTGGTCAAAACTCAATCAAAATTTAGCTCGCTTCGATATTTAAGTAAGCCAAGCTCAGACGCCGGACCGGCTATTTTTGGCTATCATAAACCTTTTTTTTTTTTTTTTTTTTTTTGACTAGAAGCTATCATAAACCTACACACATTCATTACGAGACACATACGGGTTATTCAGATCAATTTCGGGTGTTATGTTAGCAAACTTGGCATTAGAATTGACCATAATGCCTCCTAAAACATTATCAACATTCAACACTAATGACCGAAAAATTGCGAGCTCAATGAGTCTCTCCCTCTGCTAAACCCTAGCCAGTTAGTCTCCTCTCTCATCTTCTTCTTCAACCTTCACTTTCTTTCTTTTCTCTGCTTCAGATGCAATCAAAAATGGCGATGCTTACCAAATCACGATCCCTTTTCAAAACCCTAAACCCTAATACCCTCAAATCAATCTCAACTTTCTCTCTTCTCAACCAAGAAGCTCAGCTTGCCGAACAACCACCACCACCACCGCCGCCGTCGCAATCTCCGTCGCCTCTTCCGCCGAACCCAGCTTCCGGCAGCCCCATGTACAATGAGAACTGGCGAAGCCCTATTCCGAACAATGGTACTGGAAATCAATCGATAATTCCATCTGGGTATTTCAATCGAGGCCCTGCTGCTCTTATGCAAGCGGCTGCGCAGAAGAAGGATGCTAATTCTCTTTTGAATTTGTTTGCTGATTGGGTTACGGCGAAACGATGGAAAGATGTGAAGCAATTGTTTGAGCTTTGGATCAAATCGTTGGATGTTAATGGCAAGCCTAATAAGCCGAATGTGCAATTGTTTAATCATTATTTGAGGGCGCATTTAAATGATGGTGCTACTGCTGCTGACTTGCTTGATGTGGTTAGTTCTATGGAGGGTTTCGCTGTCGAACCGAATACCGCCTCGTATAATTTGGTGCTTAAGGCTATGCATCAGGGTAGAGAATATGAGGCTGCGGAAAAGCTTATTGAAAGGTTACTCATTCAAAGTTTTAAATTTTTGCTGATTAATCTACATTGCATTAATTTAAATACTATTATTTATTTGTTTTGTTATGGAGAAATTTGTGGTGTTAAATGCTAGTTTTGTTTAATGTTAATGTGCTTATAGTGAAATTATGCTACTACGTATATTTTTTTGAAAAATAAAAGAATTAGATCATAAATTTGCTATGCATAGCTATAATGAATCTTATTGGGAATGAAGAAGCTTGGGGCTTAATGTTAGGGTCATGCTTTCATGGTGAATTGTGAACTATGACATTAGTTGTTTTAGAAGGATCATGGAAAAATTGAGATGGTAGTACTTTATGTGTTGGCGATGGAAGCTGAAGTTGTAAAGCATAAGACTTAAACATGGGTGGATTTTATTTTGACACCAGTATTGCCTCCCCTTTTGAACCTGAGGGAAGAGATATACTCTTTTGTTGATCGATTAGAAGGAAGCTTTTGTTGGTTTCTGTGATGTTGTCGTTCGAAATCTCATTAACTCTCCTTGGATTCACTTGTAGTTTGCTATGTTGCTTCATATAGTAGTGCCTTTGCAGTAGATAAGCTCTTATGAAACTGTTATTACAATTCCAAATTTACGTCCTTTTTTGGTATGTTCGTGGTCCAGTTTGGTAACCAAACCAAATTGAAAAGGGCAGCGCATTTTTAAAGTACATGCTATAATTCTACTGTAGAGCTGCATGAGATTGTCTATAGTAGCTGCTTCAACTGGTCAGGACAGAGAGAGATGCTGTTGGCATTGCCTATTTGCAATATATCGGTTTATGAGATTTCACATTGTTTAGAGCACCTTTGGCAATGACTTAGACATTGAATCTCTTTGGTTAGCTTTTTGTTCAAGTTTACATTACCTAGTTATGTCTGAAAAGTTGCTTTGGAAGCCATCTGTGGATGGTTTTTCTTCATGATGAACATTTCTCTTTTCATCCATTGGAATATCAATATTTCTTATTGTTATGCAGCTGATTATGTTTTGATCACTGTGAGCTTGTATGATCTATTGCTCTGTAAGTGTCAATAAGTATGGATTTTGTATTGGTGAATGCTCTCAAAACACCATTAGCCCTACCACCTCTGGAATAAGTAAGGTTCAGTACTTCCACCATGCTTCTAATGGCGATGGAGAGCTCAATTGTTGTGTTCTTTGCATGTATACTAATGTCTGCTTCATTAATTGATTAATATACTTTTGCTTTGGACATTATTGGATTTTCATCTTGAAAGTTGATGAATTTGATCAGGAAAGAAGATTTTGGTGCTTGTGGAAGAGAGCTTCTCTTTGCTAACCTAGATTTATCAATCATCATGTCATGAGGACACCCAAAAAGAGCTTTGACTTAGGCGTATATTTATTTCCGTGAACTTTTTTTCATGGGGTGTCCATAAAAGGGCTTTTGAACCATGGGAAGTCAATGGAAGCCCATCCTCGTGACTAAAAAACTCAAATAAGCTGATTAATTGTTATGAGAACCTTATCAGCTCTCACATCACTTCACATCAGTGTGTAATTTGTATGCGTGTGTTGGGCGGGGAGTATGTTGCCGTAATGCTATTGCACATCAGATGAAGCGCCCTGCAGTTTTCCCAATTTATTGGCAGTAGGTGGCTAATACTATCAGGATTCTGAGCTCTAGAGCTTCCTTTAGTGAATGCATTTCCTGGCTTTTTGGAAAGTGACGGGTCTGAATGGAAGCACAAGCACTCCTATGAACTAATTTATCACTCTTTTGTTTGTTTGCTTATCTTGATTGTGAAGGTTTTAATAAATCCTTAGATTTTGCAGTGAGAATCTAGGAATATGTTGATTTTGTATTCTTTGGCAATACAGTCAAAGTTGTTGTTTGATGGTCCCTTACGACTACCATTGTACCTTGAGGTTGTTGATTGGTGAATTCGTTTATGGAGTTGATGCCATGTGCAGCACTTTTGACACTGATGCTTAATTATATGGTATATGAGTCATAATGTTTTGGTCTATTACCTTTACAGTTTTATTCTCAGCATGTCTCTGCCTCTGTCTCTATCTCTGCACAGACACACTCACTCACAGTCTCTTTCAATGTGAGAGTGTCCTTCTTGAGTTATATACAATATTTTGAAGCTGCTTCGTTTGCAATTGGTCCGAGATAATAAAAGCGGTAACATGTTTGATATTTAGATAAGTATCACAATAATACTGGTGAATCAATTTGCTGTTCTTATAATTTAACTTTTTCATCTCTTAGTAATTTTCATATGGTGTATTCTCAATGGCTTTTTAGATTGAGTTTTATTTTCATTTTTCATTTCTTCTGTAATTAAATTAGCTTGTTGACAGATAAATCCTGTTCTTAATTTATCTAGGATGCTGCAAAGTGGGAAAGGGTCTCAGCCTGATGAGGAGTCCTATGTTTTGGTTATTAACATGCTGTTGTCACAAGGCCAGATTGATGCCGCCTTAAAACATATAGATCTAACTCTGAAATCTGGTTATATGCTGTCAACAAAGGTTTTTGGTG
The DNA here is from genome assembly GCA_024500155.1 of Chenopodium formosanum. Classification (NCBI taxonomy): domain Eukaryota; kingdom Viridiplantae; phylum Streptophyta; class Magnoliopsida; order Caryophyllales; family Amaranthaceae; genus Chenopodium; species Chenopodium formosanum. The sequence continues at coordinate 10,003,100 of CM044873.1, read as the reverse complement.
ATTGTGTCCAAAGCTGTGTTGACAAGAAAAGATTGGATAGTTTGGTGACGATTATAGAAAAGTGCAAGGTATTGTTATGATTATTGCTTGGAGACTCATGTGAGATATGATTTTGTGTTCTCATTTTGACTATTTCTATGCATCATCAGGCCATGGACCAAAATAAAGCTCTGAGCCCCAGCTGGAACTTGTGCAACAATCTTGCAGATGTTGCAATACAGAATGATAATAGCAAGCTGGTCTTTCAAGCTTTAGGATTTATGGCTAGATGGATTCAACTGGGTGAAAACACGAGGCCCCCTTTTTTTCACTCTGTTGATGAAGGATTAGTTGTTTCTGCCATTGCTACAGCTGCCCGTACTTACGACTCAACTCTTTTGGATGCATCATGGGCCATCCTGAAGAGATCCTTGCGTGAAAGAAAGCCTCCCAATCCAGAAACCTACTTGGCTAAGATAAATGCCCTTGCTTCCCTGGGAAGCTTGCAGAATGCTTTTAGCACTCTCAATGAACTTGAAAAAACACATGCAAGTTCTGCAGGGGAGGATCTGCTGTCACCATTCACTTCTCTTTATCCGTTAGTTGTGGCATGTTCAAAGCAAGGATTTGAAACTTTAGATCTGGTAAGTCTTCTATTTTGCACCTTTCTATTTTGACTATTTGGCTTCCTATCATTTCAATTTGGGAAGTACCAATTATCTACCCTTTTCCTAAGGGTGTATAGACGAAATATATTCTTGGAGCTGATAGACATTGCAATGTTATATTTCATTACTAGGTTAGATCCCGTGTCATGCACGGTGATCGATCTATAGTTATATTCAACTATAGATTATTGATTAATAAGTATTTTTATCATAAATTAGTCGAGAATTAATATAAGTAAATGATATGTTGATTTGGTACTTGCATTTTTTAAGTGTAGCTTCTAATACACAACTAAAACAAAAGCAAGCAAAAATATTTGAGCAATAATTTTTTTTCTAGGTCAACAATTAGTTTAAGAAAATGACTTTTGGTTTAATAGTTGTCCAAATTTCTTTTAGAAAGATTTGTGAATTCTTTTATTTTAAATATAATAATCACTACGTATTAATATGGAATATGTATAAAAAAATAGGAAAATTTTTAAATTACCACTCCAAATGTAACCACTTTCGAACTAACCACCCAATTTTTTTTTTTTTTTTTTTTTATTTTTAAAATTACCACCCCAACCATTTTTGAACTAACCACCCAAAATTTTTTTTTTTTAAAATTACCACCCTAAAATTGTATAAATGCTCTGATTACCACCCATTTTGAAAATCCGGTGGGATTCTGACCTGTGGGCCCCACTTTATTTATTTATTTTTCCTTTTTTCTGTTTTCTCGACTTCCCTCTCTTTCTCATTCAATTTTCCCAACTAACCCTATTCAGCATTCAATTTTCTCCTTCCACCTTTTCTTCATAATTTCTCAACAGCTCATCAAATTAGAACCCTAATATTCTCATTAAAACCCTAATTGTTCTTGCAAGAGAAATTAATCTTGGGTAAATGCTTGTACTGCAGTTGTTGCATTGTGAAAAAGTCCTCCATTGCTGCCAGCCTGCCACAACAATTCCAACAACAAACACCCAAAACAAGCTTACAATTTTAGCAAACTTAATTGAAATTCAAACAAATTCTTTTATAAAAACCCCAATTTACTATTACCTGACACCTAATTGCCAAAATATCACAATTAATTCACGTGCAGAACAAGAAACCTAATTAATTAAGCCCACAAATTCCCCCAATTACAATGTCACAAGAACCCTATTTTTTATACAAAAAAGTGAGATTACCTTATGTGAATTGAAGTTCTTTCGTTCTTGAAGATGCTGTTGCAATTACAAACGAGCTCAAATTTGTGGATAAATTGCAGGTAGGATTGAAAATTGAATTAGAGGAAGAACCTTATAGGAAAACAGTGGCGGATCTAGGATTTGGGTAATGGGGGTATGAAATTGAGTTTAATAAAAAAAAAATTTACAAAATACAAAGTAATATGTAGAGCACAATAAGTTTTTCTTAACTAAATTTTGAGTTAATAAACCATTTAACTATTGCATTAGTATTTGTGTGTATTATGCACCTTCTTCCGACAACAAGGCTTATAATTGAGTAACGAAATATCTTTTTAAAAAGAGATTGTCTAAGAAACTTGTTATGGTAACAATAGATCTCTTTGATCAAAAGTACAAGGTGAAAAAATAAACAATATCACCTAGAGACCTGTTATTGTAATAACAGGTCTCTTTGTTTTTAAGACTACAATGGTTTATATATCATCTAAGAGACCGCCTGAGACCAGTTTTAAAGTAGGCGGTCTCTTAGAATTAATACTTGTACAACAAAAAAGGCGCTGATTATGCTGTTGTGGTAGGTAACAGTATCTAAGAGACCGCCTATTAGATACAGGCGGTCTCTTTTTGTATCAGTTTTTTTATTTTATTTTTTTTCTGCGGAATGGGGGTACAGTTGTAACTCTATGTACCCCCCTAGATCCGCCACTGTAGGAAAAATCGGGTGGGGGGGGGGACAATTAGAAAGCAAAATGGATTTTTAAAATGGGTGGTAATTTGAGCATTTATTTAATTTAAGGGGTGATAATTTAAAATAAAGTTTTTTTTTGGGTGGTTAGTTCGAAAATGGTTACATTTTGGGTGGTGATTTAATAATTCTCCTAAAAAAGTAATATTATTTTGATAAATGATTTGTTTCCTTAATTAACAGATTTTTTTTTTTTTTTTTTTTTTTTTTTTTTTTTTTTTTTTTTTTTTTTTTTTTTACAAAAATAACTAAAGACACGTGTCATTGCTGTTGTATCTTTTAGTATATAAAATTATTGATTGATGGTTATATTATTATTTGGTTATTCAATTGTGTTTCTGAAATTTCTTTTACAAGGTTAAAAGTTTATCAGTTTTGACCTTGACCCTCACGACTGTGTTTGAGAGAACATTACCATGTGGGACCATTGTCATTATTGATTTCCTTGAAAGGTATTTGTCGTGCAGACGTGCACTTAGTAATTAGTAAAATATGTTTAGTTCAGCAAAAACAAGCTGGGGAAAACAAAGTGTCATCTCCCTTACTTAGGTAAACAAAGTGTTTATGGGTATCAAATTTCTTTGGGTTTGGAATTAGCGCTCAAATGTTATTTCAGTTCCGTCAAAGGTGGTAATTTTGTCATAGAATTTTTCTTTCTGTTTCCCAAATGGTAGTTGTTAAAGGTTGTCCTTCACCAAGGTGATAGTTGATTTTTCTGATTTTTGCAAGTGGTGACTGATGACAGTTTCTTTGTTTTGGGAGGGGCCAACCAGCCAAGGGGGGTAAGGGTGCTTGGCTACCAAGCATGAAGGGCTTGTTCTTTTGGAGTCTAGGGGAGGATAAAAGAGTTAAAGAGCTAGCCCAAATCTGGAAACTAGGCAATAGGCTCTGAGGCTTCTAGATGATAACACATCATATTCCATACCCCCACCCTCCAACCATGAGATTGCCGTTGGTGAAAGCTTAATTGCTTGATCTCCTTTTAATCGTCATGAGTATCCCCCACCCCACAACCATGAGATTTTGGTTTGTGAGAATTGACCATATGATCTCAAGGTTGCATAATTTAAAGCATAATTGCTTCTCCTATCAGAAGGGGGTGAGGGTGGGGATGGTTATAGTTGTCTTCCTATCCTTAAATCTTTAGGGGTTTATTTTTTTCACTCTGGCTTCAAAATTCTTTTTGTGGATTTTAATTTTGAGCAATTTTCCATTGCACTCTTCCCTACACCTCCTTTTTCTTTCAGACCAACCATGCTTGCTAGAAAACTTTTTATAACTAGAGAAAGAATATTGTTTAGCTTGTTTGTTATGGAATATGGACTCATTGGAGCTAGTTGAGTGAGCTCTGCAGAATCCATTTTAATAGTCGTATGGAAATATTGTGCTCAGTGTGCAAGGAAGACTAGTGTAAATTTGTTTTTAGAGCCTACTATTGATGTACTTATGTTTACTGTTGAATTTGAAAAATAGTGTGCTATCTTTAAACTTTTGTATTTGTATTTTTCTTAGGTGTATTTTCAACTAGAGAATTTGAGTCGTGCAGACCCTCCTTACAAGTCTGTAGCTGCCTTAAATTGTGTAATTCTGGGCCGTGCAAATATATGGGACCTTGATCGTGCTTACCAAACATTTGAAGCAATAAGTTCAACGTTTGGATTGGACCCTAATATACATTCATACAATGCTCTGATGTCTGCCTTTGGAAAATTGAGGAAGGTTTGGTCTACAACTCATTTAAATTTCTATCTTATGTGTTGTTTCCTATTGCTCCATGAGATTCATTTTCTGGTTGCAGACCTTTGAAGCTACAAGGGTATTTGAACATCTATGTAGTCTGGGTGTGAAACCAAATGCTATGTCATATAGTCTACTTATCGATGCTCACCTCATCAATCGAGATCCAAAGGCTGCTCTTACTGTACTAAATGCAATGGTAAAGATAATCCCTCATTATTTTTTTCCCTTGGTTTCATATTTCTAAAGAAAGACTGTTGAGGCGTTTATACTAATCAATCAAAGCAAGCCTTAATCCCATAAGTGGAGTCGGCTACATGAACCAAAAGTGATTGATCTCTTTTAAGGAGTTATACCCTCTTAAAAATATTGTATAAGCGAGCTTCCTTGAACAAGAAAGTGTCCTAAGTTACAAGATTTTGCTGTTTTCGTTGTGGCTTATTTAACCAACTCTAATTGGAATTACCCCCTCGCAGGTGGAAGCTGGTTTTGAACCATCAAAAGAGACATTAAAGAAGATCAAAAGACGATGTGATCGAGAGATGGATTTTGACAGCAGTAATCAAGTAGCATCTTTTGCCAAGCAGAGCAGAATCTTTTTGGGCTCTGATAATCGAAGGAACATTTTGTTTAATCTGGAGTATGGCACTGAGTATGCCTCGTAGTCCACCATCGCTGATGCCAATTGGAAATCCCTTTTTAAGCAACCAGGTCGCCTTTTTGTTTGTAAAGAAGCAATTTTATTGTATTTTGAGTTTTTGGTTGAGCCTAGGATTGAGCTCTATTTATACTCCCCCTTTTCTTCATGTACCGATTTTGTTCCTCTTTTTCTCAGGGACATTTCTTTGCAGTAAAATTTTCTAATTTTGACAGTTTAGGAATAATGCAAAACTAATCATGAAGTTCCAATTTCACAATTGTTATCCCTTGGCAAGTTAAGAGTTGTAGTGACTAGTGATGGAACTGTAGGGAAATACCTTAGAGTGTTACAATTCCTTCTAGCTACTTCAAAGTTGTAACTTTATTACTTTATTAATACGAAGTAATAATTTATATATATTCATTGGTAAACCTGTGTTATTGCACATTTGATTTATTAATCATATTTAATCTCATATTGCATTCATAACTATGTTGTGTATTATCAATTTTTTAACTTAATTAGTTTAGGTGGTTAATGTTACACAAATGCTCCTATGTAGCACCATTTTCTCTCCACCTCCTTTTGTTCAAAGTCTTTGAACATTCTCTGTGCAATAATACAAGGTCATCAATGAGGATTTACCCCTAAAACATCTAAATTTATCGGTCATATGAAGTAAACGGTGCGCATAGGATAGAGTTTGCTATGATTATTATCTGGATCAATTTCAAAAATAACATCAACTACTAATTTGCACAGATTTAAGAACAGAAGTTTACCACTATACCTTACCTTCTCTGTGTATCAACAAACATAAAAGGGAAGAAAATGATGTGAGTAATTCGGGACAGAAGGGCTGGATTAAAAATTTCACTAATTATATCGATTATTATTAGAGTACATTTATTTTTTGAGTTGATTTACTATTTTTATAAAAAAATTAGGAAATTGAATCGACAATACTCAAATTTGTCTTCTTACTCCGAAATAAACGTTTTATATGATGTAATTTTGTAATATTTATAAGTAAAACCGCTAAGTTACTAATGTAGTGGACTTTACCGGCTTTACTCAATTTTAACTTAAAATATTACGAGACTAGAGATCCCTCGATTGGACCAATTCAAAAGAAAAATTAACATAAACTCACAATATAGATTAGGAAATTAGGAAGTAATTGAAGCCCAGAAGTATTGAAAGTTGATCAACTTTTAGAGCAACTCAGCCAATTACCCAAACCCAACCCCACCAACAACTTCTATTGGTGAAGAATTTGGATCAAAACCATAAACCCTACTAAAATGTTGAGCATATAATCTCATTTTCTGCAATAACAAAAACCTAAAGAATAATCAACAACCCAGAATTACTCGTAATTTTCTGAAAATGGGAGGAGGAGGAGCCAAAGAAGAAGAACAAGATGGATTGTCTGTACACTCTCCTTGCAAGGCTCCACCTTCCTCTGCTTCTTCTCTCTCTAAGGTTGTTCATCTCTCTTGCTGTTTTATGATTCTGGGTTTGCTTAATTTATGTGATTTTTCAACTGGGTTTTTCTAAGTTTTAATTTTTATTGTTGGGATTTTGATTTGTAGGAGCAATCACAAGCAGAATTGGAGCTAAGATTTTTGGAGGCACTTGAAATTTACCCTCCTGGAAAATTGAAAGGCATGTTTGTGAATTTCCTTGTTCAATTTGTATAAAGTTTCTGCCTCATTTTGTTTAATTTGGGGTTTTTATATTCTTGTTTTTTCGTTTTTATTTTCTGAGAAATTGTAGTTAATTACAATGATCATGGTATATAACTGTATATACATATATAAATGCATGTTTGGTGAATCCTTTGTTGTTACACTCGGATGTTGTGTTCTATTTTTGTAAACCGTAATTTAATTATAATCAATGTTATAGGCTTATAGCAATGCAAACTGATGAAAGAATACCGCGGCAAGTATAGATATCTACATTTTAAACAAATGAACTGGTAGTTAATCATCTTGTTCAATGAACAGTATCTTAATTATCACTCTAGTTGGACTGTTTGAGCTCGTTATTTAGATAGATTAACATAGTTTGATTTTGATATTATCTAGAAAATACAAGTACGAAGTACATGTTATGCTTATGTCTAATATCGTGTTAACAATGTGATTAATGTAAATATGTAACTTCTGAGCTCGGTCCCTTTTTGAACATCCATGAAATTAATAATCTATCATCAGTCTCTCTCTTTCTTAAGGCTTGGTCTGTGGACTCATGCCAAATTAGAGAGCATGTTTTTGTTGAAACCTCAGTAGGAACCGATCTTTCATTTTGTTATATTCGAGGTGAGGATGAGTCCAAATGACTCTACAAGATAATTATTAGACCAAGACTGCTATACGGGTCAAAGTGTTGGGCTTGGGCATTTAGGAATGATCATATTTGGTAAATGGGAGTTCGCAAAGATGGGTATGTTTGGATGGATGTGTAGGAACACCTAAAAGGGTGGAATTAAGAATAAAAATACTTGAAAGAAAGTGAGAATTGCAGATATTAAGAATAAGATAAGGGGGAATTGATTACATTGGTATAGGCATGTGAGGTGGCAATCAAAAGATGCTCAGGTAACAAAAGTGTAGAGGTGGGATGATAGGGATTTTACAAAAACTTGAGGGAGGCCAAGATGACTTGGATAAAAGTGAAGGAAGTAAAAATGATCTGAAGAAATTGGGTCTGCAAACTTTTACATGAACTTATAAGATTTGATAGAACTATAGAAGGAAATGGAAGGAGTGGACCTTTGTCAACGACCACTAGAGATAAAGTTTTGGTTCATGCAGCCAACCCCATCATATTGGGATTAAGGCTGTTGTAGGAAATGAGTCCAGAATCTCCAGATGACTTTAAAGAACCTGTGGACTTTTGATCTATGGTCATTCCGTCTTAATAAGTTTTTGACTGAAATAGACTTGAATATGATGCTTAATCATTTCAGCAAAACGAAAACTACACACTTAATAGACTGTGATTTTTTGAAGACTGCACCTTAACACAATGACGTCCTTTAAGCTATTTGTCTGAGCCCAACAACTATTAGTATGTGCATACTTGTAATTTTCTTTCTCCTTAAAATTATAATACTTTCCTGAATGAGCAGCTTCCAAAAAACCATTACACATCTTTTTTGTTAAGTTTTACCATCCAAAATATGACAAATGTCCTTACATCACCATACCTTGTACTTTATGGAAAACCGCTATTCCATCTTCCTCTTTATCACTGCCTTCTTACCAGGTCATCCTTGCTTCCTTTAAAGACTACCAACACCTCCACCTCGCTTTTGTTCTAGCCACATTACTCCCATTGTATATGCTCATTTTCATCTCTTTCCGTATTTCTGTAACACTTTCCCACGTGTCCTTTTTCCCTTCCCTTTTCTAGCAATGCCGTGAATCTAGAAATGAAGAAGAAGAATTTAGGAGATCAAAGAAGGAGAATGAAGTAGAATAGTTGATTGAAGAAAAAGAAAAATGATTGCTCCAGTTAAGCTTGGATATCTCCACTTGCTGGCATGATCCTATCAGTATTCCAGTGGCTCTTGGAACGCTCACCCTGGATTTGACCACCAAAGTCCTCTTCTGCATCATGCTCACTTGTGAAGCTGCTGCAATGTCTCGGTTCTTAATTGAAGAGTCCAAGTAACATAAAAATTAAGGTGTAGGTTGTTGTGGTGGTTGGGATTGACAATGGGGATGTAGTGGACATGGATACTTTTGCGGTGGCTATGGTAAGCTTGGCTGGGGATGTCGTGGATGGGTAGGGAGTGGACCAGCCAAGTGGTGGTGAGAGTAAATAAAGGGTAGAATGGTAGATGGATAATTTAGATGAGTCTCCCCTGATTTCTAAATAAATTTGCCAACATCAAGTGTTGCATTTTAAGGAAGCGGAGGAGACATAATTATCAAAATTTTGAAGCCTCCATCTAATAGCAACTTGAAACAGGTTGCTCCACACAGACACAGTACACCCAAATGTTCTTTTTACATTTCACTGAGACTAGTGAAGTAATGAGTCATGCGCACAGTGGATACTGGATACATCATTGATCTTCCTTGGATATGGTTTGTTAGACTTAATCTGTTTGCTTACGTGAAAGAAATAAATAACTCCTTTTTGCCTTTTGTGGTGAAGAAATCGTTAAAACTAAATGTTGTGCTAGAATATAGTACTAGTCCAGTGTTTGTGTTCTGAAGACACCAAAGGCAAAGCTCCATATTAAAATAAATGCTTGTAATTGATCATTGATCAATTCTTTTCTGTTATGTGAAAAAGTTTACTATGAAGCACTTAGCATCATATGTATGCAGTTTGTTTTTAGTATGGATTATCTGTAAATTATTTGTAAGAATACCATAATAGGATTTTCTGCTTCAGGCATTCATCGTCACTTTGTCCTTTATGGTGTGATGGAGTTTCTCCGAAGAAGGTATGTGCTCTGTTATTGTTGTTATGCATTTGTTTCATCAATTATTTATAGATGATTAAACTAAACTCAACCATGCTACATTGCTTTCCCATATTAATTCAACCAGCTTTGATCGCCAATTCTCTTCTGAAGAGGTTATGCGCTTGCTGGACCGTTTCTACAACTTGGAGATGCTGGTAAGCAAGCTGTTGAGGATCAATTGACTCAGTCAGTGACTGATGGGAGGTTTATTGATTTACCTTACCCTTCTAGTTTAGTATGGCCTTGATTATCTATTGCTCTACCTGCAAATTCTCAGTTACAGGCTTACAACTAGGAGATTTTATATAATTTCATTTCATTTTCAATTTAGTGATCAATCTTTTTTTATTTCCAATTTCAGAGAGGAGATGATGAGGATGCAGAATTCCCACATCGTGAGGAGGAGTTCTCTTTGCCACAAAGCTACTTTGCAAAGGATGAATCTTAAACAACTAAACTAGATGAACATGTACATTTTTGTTCTAGTTAATAGCTCATCGACATTTTTAATCTCGAACCAAAATTTTGAATCTATCTGATTATATGATTTATATCATATCATAAGCACTTCCTGTAAATGGCCTTAAAATGTGCTCATTCTGTTAGTACTCACAACAAGGGTTTGTTCAATGGCTTTATCCCAATATTTGAGGTGGTTTTTACTTTTGCTGGTTCTTTTGCCTGTGTGGTGTTAGATTTGCTGCTAGTGATGTTTGTTATATCTTTCTCTCGGCGATTTAGTTCTGCCCATATTGTCTTTTATGTTGGAAGAAAAACCTGTGTAAATAAGTGTAATTAAACATTGATATCGTAATCAATGGCATGTAGGATCTTTTTTCGAATTTACTCTAGCATGAAGGTGCTGGCACATTGCTCGGAGATTTTTACAGCCTGTTTGGTTGGACAAAAGCATGTTTCCGATAGCAAGGGTTTGGGTAATTTATTTTCTATCATATCTTCGAATGATTTAGCATGGGCATGTACTCTTGTAGATATGGCCTTGTTTGGTTAGCTATATTTTGTGGGAAGTCAAAATTCCCATGAATTTCATTCACCCTCTTGGTTGGTTGACACAAAAAAGTGAAAATGGGGGCAATGAAAATTCATGGAAATTTTGACTTCCCACAAAACATAGGAATTTAGTCAATTTACTTACCTCACCCCCCTTGGTAAGTTGAAATTCTCATGGGAATTCACAAATTGAGTTTTGTGCAAGTTGTATTGTATTGTGCTTAGTGTCTTTTTTTTTTTCTTCTTCTTCAGTGCAACGTATGATCTACATTTTGTTCTATTTCTAGTATTATACTCGTACTTGATATTCACCTTAAACTATTTATTTTCTTTACTTATACATTGGGATTTTTTTTTTTTTTTTTTGAAACGTTATATATTGGGATCTAGTTAATACATTACCTCCGTTTTTTTAGTTGACACGTTTAAATTTAACAACATATTTCCCTTTAACCGTATTTTGTGATTTATATGTAATGAAAATTAGTCATGCAGAATTTTGTTAGATTTATCATGATATATATTTTGAAAATATCAACATTTTATAATTTTTGTTTATTGGTTGAATTTGTGCATTGGAAAACGTGTCAACTAAAAAGAAACGGAGGAAGTATATTTCACTATGTATTTTAAGATATCGACTTATTATAATATTTTAACATAATGAGAATTAAAGGATTATGTATTATATAAATGTGGCATTATGATTTATGAAACATAAAATCCTATATGTAACATTTTTTCAAGACCAACTTTAAATAATGTGTAGTCAGAAAAAAAAAAAAAAAAAAAAAAAAAAAAAAAAAAAAAAAAAAACAAAACTTTAAATAATGGATGAAATGTAATGTGAGTATTTATAAAAAAAAAGGAAAGTAAAAGCCAATGAGCACCCTTAGGGCATTCGATATAAGAACTAAAAGTGAAAAGTTTAAACTATTCAACATTAAATACATCAATCGACGCGTGATGTTATCCTATGTTTGAACTTGATGTTAGTCCTAGTAGTATTAAGTAATTATCTAACACTTTTGGACGCTTATTAACAAAATCCTTTATTGATTTTATGTAAGCACATCATGTGGTTGATCCCATATTAAAATTTGTGTTTAAGCAAATTAAAATATAAGATTAAGAGTGCCTTGATTGAGAGATTAACAATAAACAAAGTCCGTTTTAAAAGACCAATAATATGGGTCTAGTTCAATTAGTCTAAGGTGCACCCTTAGATAGGTGCAACAACATTATAAAAAATCAACACTACGCTCTACAAAATAAACATTTAGTTAAAAAAATATGAACATGAAAAAAATGAACATTTAATAATAAAAAATGAACACGTAAAACAAATGAACATTTGATACTAATAATGCTTATGTTTCATAATCATATTATTTTTTATTTCTTCAAATTTTTATGTTCATAATTAAATGCATTATATTCATAATAATATTTTATATGTTCATATATAATTTCAAATATTCATAATGTAAATATGTGTTCTTTATGAATTATGACATGTTAATTAAATCGGTTTACGCATATGTTGTCTTTCTTAAATGTTTATGTTCATATTTTTTTTTACGTATATGTACACCTTTTAAATGCTTATATTCACTTTAAGAAAACCAATGATTACGTTCATATTTTGAAAATGTTATGTTCACTTTCTGAAATGCATAAGTTCATATTTTTTTATGCCTATGTTCACTTTATGAAAAGCTAATGTTCACATTTAAGAGAACCTATGCATATGTTCATATTTTACATGGTTATGTTCGTCGATAAAAAAAAAATGCACAAAATCAGATAAAATTCAATTCATTAGAATTAAAAAAATCATGTACTACCTCTGTTAACATTCAGTTGCAACTTTGAAATATTTTATGTCCCTCAAATAATACCCCAAAATTGCAACTAAATGTTAACGAAGGTAGTATAACCTAATCAATCAAAGTTAATCACAAAGTCACCATATAAGAAATCGAAAATCACAAATTTTTATGTCTATGTTCACTTTCTGAAAAGCTAATGTTCATATTTTTTATGCCTATGTTCATTTTTTGAAAAACTAATGTTCATATTGTGCTTTATTGCACCTCTTTCTAGATGCATAAGTGTACACCTAAGAATATGCGGGTCTAGTTCAATCCCAACATTCATAGCGGCCATACATAGTAGCAAATTTGCTATCCTAAAAACAATTCCTTCGCCAAGGACAATGAAATAATACATCAACACAATCAGAATTTTTGATAATAAGACTAAAGAAACATCGCAATTGTAATATAAAAGAGCTTACAATTGCATATATGAAGCAAAAATGAAAAGATTGTTTGGATACTACACCACAATCTAAAAGAAAGTGCAACGAACAATCTACAATAAAAGCTGATAAGAGAACATTTAACTGATCCTTTTTTTTTTTGAAGAAAAAATTTAACTGATTCTCTTCTAGCTTTTATAGCACAAAATTTCCGCAACAATAATTTATATGCTCCCCAGTACAATTGCTTTTCGGGAAGATAATAAGGGATCCGAGCCATATCTCTTATGGGAGCTTCTTGTTATAATGACGTGGTTGGATCAAGACATCACTGTTACCCCAAAAAAGGATGTAAATAAATTATCAGTACAAAAACAAATTACTTAATTATGAACAAAAATTTAACAACTTACTTCTGCCTCAGCAGGTTTCGTTTCCTCTGTCTTGGTATTTTCTTCACCTACAGAACAACAGTAAAGTATCATATTGGTTGCCATGCACAAATTGTATCCATTCAATTATATATACGTATATTGCCAAGGTGTGCTCTTACTCCACCCTCTAGTATTGTAGCCAACTAGCCATATCGCTTAAAAACATGTACTTGTTAATTGTCAAACAAGAATTCAAATCTATGTGACTAGATGCAAAGGGATTTACACTTGGCCTTCCGCACTTAAGGGTCACGAGTTCTTGGAGAACTATGTTACTTATAACAGCTGAGTTTTGGATGTTAAAAAGGCAAGTATGAAAGACTAAACGTTTACTAATAAAACATTATACCTCCTTCTTCAGGTATATCAGAAGTCCATAGAGTGAGATTGTCTCTCAATAGCTGCATGATTAGGGTGCTATCCTTGTATGACTCCTCACTCAATGTGTCCAATTCTGCAATGGCTTCATCGAAGGCTTGCTTGGCCAAATGACACGCCCTGCAATACCATACAGTAAAATGGTGAATATAAGCATAATGTATTCAGCAGGTAATAAACCGTAAGAATATAAAATTTAAAGTAATCACCTTTCTGGAGAGTTCATAATTTCATAGTAGAAGACAGAAAAGTTCAAAGCAAGACCCAGACGAATGGGATGGGTAGAAGGCAGATCTGTATTTGCTGTGGCAGAAGCCGCCTAAACAAAACATTTGCACAATAAAGCACAAAAAGTATTAATAAACTAGCATTGAGAAAGAATAAACTGTTTTTTTTTTGGGGGGGCCAAGTATGTAGATGGAGAAAAAATAACATACCTCATAGCCCTTAAGTGACTGCTCTGCAGCATCCTTCCTTTCCTGATCGGACTTGAACTCAGCGAGATAGCGGAAGTAGTCACCTTTCCTGTAATTTTACACCATAACACAAGTAAGCAGCATTATAGGCAAATACTCCACAAAAACTAAATGGTCGTTAGTTAGACAAAGGTATAATGCCAAAAATATTTCATTTCCTAGCAAGTGCCAACAATTCTACAGCCCTCGGATAGTTCCAGTTACTCTAATTGGTAAGAAGTACAGGTGCTATCATCAGACAAAAACTGAATAAATTTTTGTTTCTCAAAAAGTGTATATGTCACTAAGCAATCATTAATATGGCTCCTTAAGAACAAGGAATGGGTTTGGTGGAATTTGAGTTTAATATCTACAGTAACTAGAGAACTGCCAAATTGCTACTATCAATTATGTATCTTAACAACATAAAAAATTTCAAATATTTGTGCGAAAGTTCTCTATCTAATACATTTTACAAGACACTTCATTTAAACAAAATCCGGAACGAATTTCATTCAGTTTAGGGGCAACCAGAGTTCAAATTGCAAGCAATTTAGCCAAAAGAGATCATCATTGAATGTGAAAACTTAAAATCATTTTGATAGGGCACTATGACTTACATCTTGTAGTAGAATACAGTGGCTTCTCCGCTGCCGGAATGAGGAACCAGATGTGCATCTATGATAGCCAAGATGTCCTGGCATATTTTAGTTAGCTCATCTTCAACCTTCTGACGATAACCCTTGATGAGCTTGACATTGTTCTCATTTCCTTTTGATTCTTCCTTCTGCTCAATTGAAGACATTATACGCCAAGAAGCCCTCCGAGCACCAATGACATTCTTGTAACCCACAGAAAGGAGGTTCCTTTCTTCCACAGTCAACTCAACATCTAACTTTGCTACTGATTTCATGCACTCAACCATTTCTGCACATACCAAAAAAATCGTAGTAAGAAAATCTACTAATAACTCATGGCAGGATTCAGGAACACACACACAATTATTAAAACGATCTTGACGCCATTTCTCATGTAAACGGTAAACCCAACATTCTGAAAAGATAAAAGCATTATATTGGCCTCAATATGTTTGAGGTGAAGACGTCAATTAAGTTGTCAATATAAAATATATTTCACAGCAAAACTAAGGTCATACTAAGGTGTCAAGTTCAGCACAAAGGATAAAAGAGAGAAAGGAAAGAACCAACTATTTGTTAGAAAAAAGTTAAACCCTAGCTCATCAATCATTCTCTCTCCTCAACCTTTTCAACCAAAATACAATTCCTCTGTTTATCTAGTTCCATAGTCACCACACTGCTTACCTCCTGTTATCACAGTGTCCTTCCATCATTCCCAACACTCATTTTGTGAATGTGTCAGTGGCTTTAATACATCATAGGGAA
This sequence comes from Chenopodium formosanum, assembly GCA_024500155.1. Classification (NCBI taxonomy): domain Eukaryota; kingdom Viridiplantae; phylum Streptophyta; class Magnoliopsida; order Caryophyllales; family Amaranthaceae; genus Chenopodium; species Chenopodium formosanum. The sequence goes on along the minus strand of CM044873.1, from coordinate 9,987,714 downwards.
TCTGAGCATAGACCTCCACCTTTGGTGTTTTAATTGGGTCAAAAAGAAAATACTACCAGTTCAACTATAGAGTTGGGTTAGATGGAAGGATTTTGCTAAAAAAACTCCTAAGCCAGTCCAGATAAGCCATTATGATGGTGTTAATTTAGGCAGTTGTAATCTTGTAAATTTATAAACTTGTGGCGGTTGTTTTAGGTGTGGCAGGGTTATAACTGTTACACTTTAAGGAGTGTGGAGCTGGTAAAATCTGGGAATAATTAGGATGTAGTGGAGCAACAGAACGTATGGCTCAGTCCTAAGCTTGTTTTTGGGTATGTGAGCTGTCAGGTCAGGGTAGGCTGGGTGGTAGATTTGGGCAGCTTAAAGTTGCATTGAAGAGTGGCCGTCTGAATAGATGGAGATGGGTGGTCAAAAGTGGAAGAGATTAGTCGCAGTAACGACTAATGAGTCCTGAAAGAAGACGAGGTAATGGAAAATCCTTCCTAGGGGACAGGGATGTTAAATTGTTAATCAGATACATCCATTTGAAGTTGATCCCATTCAAGAAGAAAAGGGCAATGAATTTGTGAGCAATTAGAATTACAATCCCACAAATAAAATCATAGGGAATAATTCCCTTTCCATTTCTTATAGTTCCTTAACCAATATTCCCTTAAAATACTTTGTAAACAGAATCAATTAATGCAAGGGGTAAAACTGCCAAGAGTTGCCCTTATTCAGCACCAAAATTCTTTAATTCCCTTTGGGGTGAGTAGAACTGAAGGAATATTTAATTCCAGCTTTCCATGAAGACAAAAAAACAATAGAAACAATTTTAATCACCTTCCTAACTTTGGCTACAATTGGAACTCATGAGACAAAACAAGGAGACCAAACAAGGTGTTAGGTGTGTGGGGGCAGTGAGGGGACTCACCCTTCACTTTCTAATAATTTTAAGGGAAGAAAAAGGGAGAAGAGCAAAGGAAATTTCTTTTAATAGTTAATAAATTGTCCTAAACACATGCTGGGGCCAAAAAAAAAAAAAATACTTGCTTTGAGACTCAATCAAACTGGCTTGCATGATGCTCTGTTCTTTTTCACCATTTTCAAAAAAGAATCTGAAAAAACACAATTTTCACCATTTTCAAATCAATTCATACACTACAAAATAATCTGTTTTTTTTTTCCTCCTGTATCCAGAGAGGGTGTTCAAAGCTTCAAACTAACGGAGATGGTAATCAAAACAAGAGGAACGATCCAAATCATCAAATGTAAACAAGAAAGATATCGACAAGCTACTGACTATTCCAATTTCCTATGATCATTACGACAAAGGACAATAAAAACAGGCAGCATTAAATAAATCCCAATGATATGTAGTCATGTAGAACAGTCAAACCAAGTTGCATGCTATTTGGGATTTGATACCAATATTTTTTTAGATAAATAGAAATTAACTGGCTTGCATGATACAACACAATATGACATAAATGCAATAATCATATTAAACTACATGAGCATAATACAAGAAATATACAAATAAAACCTAATTTGACTAATAACATGGGTAATCCATGTTATTGCAGCAAGCAATGCCAAAACTATCAGGATCCATGCTATTTTCATAGACAATCCATGCTTCTCTAAGTTAATGGCTGCATATAACAATGTATATCACTATATCCTCGAATCCAACATTCAAATGTAAAATCATATCCCCTTCAAGCACATTCTAATCGATTGATCATCTCAATTCAAATTAGGTTTTACACATTTACCAGGAAAAAAAAAAGAAAAAACTTTTCATCACAAATTAACATTTGCAGAACAATAAAAACCTACTCGCATAATCACAATATACAGATCAAAAGAGAAATTTTCCAGTAATTTATACGATTTTCATAACAAAATTCACACAAATTACTCGCAATTCAAACGATTCAACTCCCCTGTTAAATAAAGTACAAATATTCCAGAAAAACAAATATTACAAACAAATCGAAATAATAAAACACAGATCAATCATCAAACATCTCAAAAACAACGGATCTACACAAAAATAAATTCAAATATTAAAAAAAAACGAATTTTTAATAAATTAAAAAGAAATACAAAAAAAACAAAAATGAGGGTATACCTTCATAGCGTTCAGCCTGTTCAGCAAGCTTAGCAAGATAAACCTGAGTCTCTCTTTCCTTTTCGGTCGACATTGTTGAAGAAATTCAAGAAAAAAACCCAGAAATCGAAACGTTTCGAAACTGTGAAAAAAGAGGAGAGAGAAATGAAGGAAGAGGGAGAGAGAAATAGGAGAATTATATAGTGTTAAAAATAATTGTAGAGGATCGAGCAAGTCAAAGGGAAGACTGAATCTCAACCGTTGGATTTCATTCTTTTCAAAGAGTAGCGCCAAAATCGGAGGATTCAGGAGAATTTGGTTGATTTATTCAATTTTTTTCTTAAATAAGACAATTTTTTTGAGATTAAAATTGTGGTGGAGTTAAAATAGTATGGAGGATTATCTTTTTACTAATTATAGTAGGAGTATTTTATGCCTAATGTTCTTGTTAATTAAGCTTTGCATAATTAAATAATAAGGAGTAAGTATATACCAAAAACATAATTGGATTGAATATTCTACGAGTACTCTATAAGTATGAAATCCAGTATGTGTCATGTAAAGATTTATGGAATACGAGGTGCTAATGTCGTCTTTTTAGTTTTTTTCATATACCGTTTCTTTCTTTCGACGGAAGTAATATTTTGGAACTCGAGAGACGTTTTAGGAATTTCCCAACATGGATATGAGCGTCGATGACATTACCTTTGTCTTAAATAGCCTGTTTTCTTCAAATTATTTTCAGTTCAGTTCTTAATTTCCTTCTCTCATAAAATATCCATTTCAGTTCAGCTCCAATAAATTCAGTTTAGTTTAGTTCAGCTCAGTTTAGTGAATCAGAACATACCCTTACTTGTTCCATTCGGACACATGACCTTAATTATCATTAGTTATGAATAAAAATTATTATTATGTAAATATACATCAACACAAAGTTAGCACACAAGAATTCATATGATATGGTGTAGTATTTTATTCTTAATTACTCCATATTGAGTATTGAAATTTGAGGTTAAAATGGTTTCTTGTAAGAAGTTAGATATAACAACTAATTTGAGAATGAGGAAGATATGGCCATATAGGAGAAACAAGTTTTAAAATCTTCAGTTGCTTGTCCAAGGTTTATTACTTAAGTCAAGTTAATTCTAGTTGAAAAGTATATTGTCCAATTAACTTAGCTTATTTATACTTGGTTTTGACTAAAGTTTGTGTATAAATTCAAACGGTTGGTTAGGTACCACTATCAGTCTATCACCCTCAAACAATTATCCATTGGTTTGATAAATTTGAAATTTGAAATTTGAATGGCTTCATAATAATCTAAAACAAATTTTCATTCAAAATCATTAAAAGATAGGCATAATACTATTATATTGACATCAACCTTTTGTTTAGTCTTCATTAGTTGAATGCAACAAACATTTTAAATTACGTATGAAGCATAGCGTGTACTGTAATTATCAGAATAATTAAAGTATTAGACCAACTAACCGTGTGAAAACAAATGTTAAAAATAAAAAGTTGATTAGGGTCAAGAACGAGCTTGCGATTGGATTATATAGGGTTAGTGTAGTGCTTGGTTCAAGTTCAAATCACTAATTGTCCGATGTAGCTCAAATGGTCAGAGCTATCATTCAATAATCGTATCCCAAATATGGTCAGACTTTGTAAAGGTAGATGCAATGAAGCTTTGACCAGCATCTTCTTAGGTTTGGACGAAGTACTTTGCGTACTTTATACGGAATTTAAGTAATATATACAGAATTGCGATAATTCACCAAGATTGGGGATGTAGCTCAAATGGTAGAGCGCTCGCTTTGCATGCGAGAGGCACGGGGTTCGATCCCCCGCATCTCCATTTTTTCCCTCTCCAAATAAATTGCAATGAGTACATGGTTCATGCTTTGGTATCATTTGTATACTTTTTTTGTTTAGTTGATGTTTAGGGGACCATTTACACGATAGTACAAAGTAAACTAGAAGAGGATCTAGAAGATGGGATCCATGAAGGAGCCTATCATCTAATAGTCTTGTAATCGACCAATGGCGGATCTAAGATTTGGGGAATAGGGGCACGAAATAAGGATAATAAAAAAAATTTACAATGTGGAGCGTAATAATTTTTTCTTAACTAAATTTTGAGTTAATAAACCATTTAACTATTGTTAGTATTTGCGTGTATTATACACCCTATATTCCGACAACAAGGATACTAATTGAGTAACTAAATATATATGTATGCTTTTAAAAAGAGATAATCTAAGAAACCTGTTATGGTGACAATAGGTCTCTTTGATCAAAAATACAAATCTAAACATTATTACCTAAGAGACCTGTTATTTTACAAATGGTCTCTTTGATCAAAAGTACTACGGAGCAGTAAGGAAAATATATCACTTAAGAGACCAGTTTTAAAATAGGTGTTCTCTTAGTATTGATACCAAAAAGCCGCGCTGATTTGGTTGACCGTTTTGGTTGTGCCAGACTACAAAACAGAGTACCTAAGAGACCGCCTATTAGATACAGGCGGTTCTTTTTGTATCAGTTTTTTGTTTTTTTTTCTCGCAGAATGGGGTACAGCTGTAACTCTATGTACCCTTAGATCTGCCACTGTAATCGAAGGTCTAGAGCTGGTAAAGTTGAGCCAATATATCAATAATATGAATTGAATGCTTATATAGTTATATTCAACTTGAAACTATCAAAGGGGAAATCCAAATTTATATTCTTGATGAACAAAATATATTATTTAGATGTCATTTTAGTATATAAATTAATGATTTTTTTTTTTATTAAACTTGGATCCATAAATGATGATTTATTTATGAATATGCCATGCTGACTGTCATTTTTTTGGTTAATTTATTTACAGAATTGCCACTTGATTTTAAACTGGGGCTTCTTTGAAAAAAAAAAAAACTCAAAACCATCTTAATTTGATTGATCATATCATGTAGTTTTCCCACATTTTGGTATTAAATATAGTAAAAATTGAAATTAAACTTATCAACGATTGATTATCTTTAAAAGGTCAAAATCAACTAATTAGAGCCTCAAAAATGTTCTTCTCGATGGCCCTTGGTCTATTTTGAACTAGTAGCTATGCCCTTGGTCTATTTTGAGCATTATCCAAATCCCCCAAAGTTAGAATACTTTGGGGAAAGGAATCAAGTTTAACAACCTCCCGAAAATCACCAATGGAAATTAGCATTTAAGACTCTCTTTACAATGGAAATTAAGCATTAAAGAAAAATTAAGCATTAAAGACTCTCTTTACAGTGAAAATTTTTAATGTATTATAACTAAATCCCAAATATATGAATGGCCATATCGGGATAAAACGTACTCCGTACTAAAGAACATTAGTTGATAAACTAGCTAGGCCATCGGCCCTTGGAACACAGAAGTTAACAACAACCAAGTGCCAATCTTTTATTTGTTTTTTTGACAAACCAATTACCAACCTTATGTCCTACATGAAACTTGCTTGGCAACCTCTGTAAACACCCAAACCACTACATACACAGTATAAAGGTGCACAATATAAAACCTAGCCTCCTCTCTTCTCTCACCTACATTACAGCCTCCATTATTAATTTTAAAGGGAGGGTTTCTATCGGATTTCACCGGTAAAAAGCCCTAATTTTTTCTTTCTTATGTTATAATAATGTCTCCCTCCCTCGAAAGAAAAGGGTTTATCTTGTTCGAAAAAGACAAGGTTTTTCGAATTCCATCGAAAGATAAGGTTTATTTGCGCTTAATATGGTCTTTAGTTGTGCGGGGCTGCAGTTGATTATTGCTTGAATCCGGTACGAAATCAGCACAAGAATTTGTTTTTTTTTCACAAAATTATGAAGCGGCGATGGATCCACTCAAAATGTTGTATGAGTCAACAAATTGAGAGTGTATCGAAATGTTATATCTATGCATTTGAATTCTTAGCCCTCCTTCGATAAATTCAATTTTAAGGCCCTTTTTGGTTGGGAGGAAAAGAAAAGAAAGGAAAGCAAAAGTATAGCTTAGATTCATTCCTATGTTTGGTTTTAATAATTATATGGGATTTGATAGGAAATGAAGGGATATGAAAAGAAAGCTTAACTTCCTTCACAAAATCTTTCCTTTCTTTTCCTCCCAAAATTGAAGAAATTTGGGAGGAAAGAAAGAAATTAAATCTATTAAACTTAAAATTAGTTTTTCCTTCACTTTCCTTAGCTTCATTTACTAATGTTATACCAAACAATAGATCCTCTCAATTTTCTTCTTATACTAATATCAAAGCAATTAATCATTGGATGATATAGTTTCTTTCCTTTCCCTTTTATTCCTTTCTTTTCCCTTTCTTTCCTTTACTAATATCGAACCAACAAAGCCTAACTATAAATTGTAGATAAACTTTTATACTTCGTATTCTATATATGACCTTACCACTATTGGAACGGGTTTATTCATCGAACTACCATGTGGGAAGTTGATATCTTTGATTGTGTAGATTTCTAATACTGGACAAGAGATCATAACAAGCTTCCTAATCTGTTATATATCCAGAACAAGATAGAGACTAAATCTTTAATTAGTATGTACCATTTAATTTTTAGAAAACTTATTTATTCTAAACTTTTATTGTTTCTGATAGATACTACATACAAGTGCATCATTGATTAATTGCTTATCTCGTACAAACTCTTTGATTTCAACGAAAATCAATATACCCCATGGATAGTTTTCAAATGGCTACAATTGAATTGTGGCTGTTGTACCAAAACAAATCACAACCGTTCATTTACATTGACTAATGTGAACCGTTGATATAGGGTCTGTTCACTTTAGCTTAATTTCAGTTCAGTTCAACTTAGCTCAGTTCAGTTCAGTTCAGTTCAGCTTAGCTCAATTCAGTTCAGTTTAGTTTTGTTCAGTTTTGCTCCAATCAGTTCAGTTCAGTTTAGCTCAGTTCAGTTTAGTTCAGTTCAGTTTTGCTCCAATTAGTTCAGTTTAATTTAGTTTAGTTTAGTTTAATTTAATTCAGTTCAGTTTTGCTCCAATCAATTCTGTTCAGTTCAACCCAGTAAATGTGAACATGCTCACATTTTATTTTATTGATTATTATTATTATTTTAATATGACCAAAAAAAGAATTAAAAAACTACTCCGTAACACGCTCTTATCTGTTTCTTCATTATTTACTTTATATTTTCTGTCCCTTTACTTCTTTTCAATCTTTGCTTGTGATACATGCATATTGATTATATTATATATAATGAGTCGCTTTTTCTGACGAATATAATGATTCACTATTGGCTCCAAGACCAACCATTATTGTCTTCTTAACTGTAATTTTTTCTGAATTCACCCTTTGCTTTACTCTGTGTCTCTGTATGTCATTAGCTTTTTATGGATTGAATTTCAGAATAAATAGTTGGGAGTTTGGAAATTGATTTCAGATAAAAAAAACAGTTAGATATTGGCAATTTGGCATGCAGTTGCCAAGTTCCATTTGTTTCAAGTTAAAATTATATGCTATTGTGGAGCCACTGGTCTGTTTTTCTATGTGCTTTTTGCACATAGTGCTATATGACATTAGATCATATTAATTTTTGCCTCTAAATCTGGCATTCGATCAGATTTGCTTGAATTTTTTGCAATATGCATCCAATTTAAAACGAAGAAAAAAGATTAAAGATGGAGAAGTAATGGAAAAAAAATACCGAGAAAGAAGAAACTAAAATAGAAAATTGATAAGAACGTCATAGTTTTTTTTTTTTTTTTTTTTTTTTTTGTTTGTTCAAATTTTTTTAAAAATAAAATAAAAAATAAACTATATCAACGGTTTACATTAGTCAATAAAAATAAACGATATGATTTGATTTAATACAATACAATGATCATTCAAAAGTCATCTCCACGTAATTACTTATGAAGTACAAGATAAGTAATTGAGTTTTCCATCATTTAATATTTAATAACTTGACAAAAGTCATAGGCTCATGTCTATCACGACACATAAAAAATGACATCTTCCCATTCGTCTTCTTATATAAATCACATAATGAGTTACATAAATTAAAATCGATTAATAATGACAACTGAAAACTGATTATTGTATGGAAATTTTATCAACAACTATCATTTGAACATTCACTTTTGACAACACAAAATACTATCACTTTTGGTTTTCCGGCAATAACCCCAGATGGTGAGAATTTATTTATACAATTTCAATCAATAATGGTATAGACAACAGTGGAATTCAGTGCACGAACATAATTATAGGTAAAATATCTTTAATTTCTCAATTGAATATTAAAATAAGGTTATGTCAAAAAGTTGAATTTAGGGTTTTACGAAAGGAAAAACTACCACCATTAATCCCAACGTTGCCTCGTCTCCCATTAATCCCAATTTTCGTTTATTCCCTATCACTCCCAACTTTATACCATATTAATTTTTAATCACCCCCATATGACATGCTATCGGTTAATCTGATTAACATTTGTGAATTAGATTTTTTTGCACACGTGTCAATATGTAATACGTTGAAAAAAAAAGAGAAAAATGTAAAAAAAATAATTAAACTTCCTAAAACTAATCCAGCACCTGCCCCACCTCCACCACCACACCACCACCACCGACGCACATCCTCCCCACACGCAGCCCAGCGCAGCCAACCACTACACGCATTGCCTTCCTAGCCCACCACTATCGAAAAACCCATCACAGCCCTAAACGACCGTTTCCCCACCAAGAAAACAACCCCTCCCCAAAATCGACCACCACAATTGGCCATAAATGGCCGAAATCGGCCGATGTTGGGGCTGAGTGGTTGATTGCAACCCTAAATCGGCCGATTTCGTGGCTGATTATCGTCGGTTTGCCAATGGTTAGGGGAAAGGGACGTAATTTGACGAGGAAATGAGCGGAATTCGGAGTGGAAAGGAAGGTGTAGGCGAAATCGGCGGGGAAGGGGGCGAAATCGGTGGAGGGACTGGGGATTTCTCCTTGCTGGTGCCGCTAGCTGCTGGAGGTGGCAGGGATGCCACGTGCTGCTGGGTTGGGTGTTTTTTTAGTTATTTCTTTAATTTTGTTTTTTTTTTTATAAATTTTGTTTGGACCTATTACGTGTGGACACGTGTCTAGGTAACCTGCTACATCAAGTTAGATGACCGGCTGGAGGTGACAAAAATTTATAGGGTATAAAGTTGGGAGTGATAAGGAATACGAAGTAAACGAAAGTTGGGATTAATATTGGCGGACGAGGCAAAGTTGAGATTTTTTGTGACAATTTTTCCTTTACGAAATTGTGGTATTTAAATTTTGTACTACCCAATCTAAGGTTAATGTAGAGATATTTGGTGTTCATATCGGTTTTTTGGACAAATTTTTTTATAAATTAGGTCTTTTCAATCAGAGATTCATGTTGGAAAACCAAAAGTGGTAGTGTTACTCAAAGTTTTTTTTTGTTTTTTTTTTTTGTGTGTTTTTGTGGTAGTATTTCAATTTTTTTTTTTAATTGTTAGTTGTTCTCAAAAGTGGTCATTCAAATGGTAGTTATGGACAAAATTTCCTTATTTTATATACGTGATTATTCTTTGATGACATAAATATTTTTTTAGGTTTTTCTAAGTTATGCCCCCAAACTTCTTCGGTTTCTAAGCTGTGCCCATGTTTTTTCAAATGTCTAAGCAATGCCCTTAACCTCACTAATTTTTATTAACAATAACCCTTTTTATTATTTTATTTTCTGATTTTTAAACTTTTTAAAGTGTTAAACCAATTAGAACGGGACACGTGTCAAATTAATAACGCCGCGATACCATTGTTGATAAAATAGAACTTTCGTTAACGAATATGGCTATCAAAGGGTATTGTTGATAAAATAGAGGGCACAAGTTATAACTTTGAAAAAGCATGGGTACAGCTTATAAATCGAAAAACTTAGGGGGCATAGCTTAGAAAAACCCTATTTATTTTCAACGTTTATTTGGATGACTTTTGAATGATGAATTTATTTTCAAAATTGAAACTTACAAGTATTTCCTAAATCCTATATTCCTAGTATTAAATTTTGAACGTTGACTAATCTACTTAATCTCTAGCATAATATTGTTTACATGGTTTTTAAACACGGCCTTTCGATATCGCATGCAGTCCCAGTTGAATAATAAATAAAAATTAAAAACATCATGCATTATCAATTCTATCGATATTTTTCTCTATACAAATTTCTATATATAGAATAAACAAACCATTAGAATTGAAGCACCAAATTAAACCAAGTAAAACAACATGAAAGTCCTAAACATATTTCTATTTTTATTCTTTGTTTCCCAAGTAAATTCTGCTTCAAGTTCACCCATACACAACTTCCTTGCATGCCTTCAATCTAACTCGAGTACATCGAATAATTCAATCTCAAATGTCATCTACACTAGTACAAACTCTTCGTTCTTAAATGTTCTTTATAGCTACATACGAGATAGTAGTTTTAACACGTCTACTACTCCAAAACCTCTAGCAATAGTCACGGCCTTGGACGTGTCCCATGTCCAAGCAACCGTGACATGTGCTAGAACAAGTAAGATTGAAATCAGGATTAGAAGTGGAGGGCATGATTACGAAGGCCTCTCATACGTCTCAAATAATCCCTTTGTAATCCTTGACATGTTCAATCTTCGATCCATCGATATTGACATACCAAGTGAGACTGCTACTGTTGAATCCGGAGCAACTCTTGGTGAACTTTACTATAACATTGCTCGAAAGAGTAAGGTCCATGCTTTCCCTGCAGGAGTGTGCTTTACTGTTGGCGCCGGAGGCCACTTTAGTGGGGGTGGCTATGGGAACTTGCTAAGGCAATATGGCTTGTCCATCGATAACATTATTGATGCACAAGTTGTCGATGCAAATGGTAGGATCCTTAACCGCGAAACTATGGGTGAAGATCTTTTTTGGGCTATAAGGGGTGGTGGAGGTGCTAGTTTTTGTGTCATAGTATCATGGAAAATCAAACTAGTACGCGTTCCAGAGATTGTAACGGTTTTTAATGTACAAAAGACCTTAGAACAAAGTGCTACGGATATAGTCTTGCAATGGCAACGAGTGGCTTCTACCATCGATAGGAAGCTCTTCATAAGAGTTCAACCACAAGTAATGCAACAAGGAAGCAAAAAGACGGTCCAAGTTTCATTCATTGGCTTATACCTAGGACGTGCCAACAAGCTTCTTCCTTTGATGAACACGAGCTTTTCGAGTTTGGGCTTAAAAAAACAGGATTGCTCTGAAATGCCATGGATAGAAACAACTTTATTTTGGAATGGTAATCCAACAGGTACACCACTTGAGGTGTTACTAGACAGGACACCTACACCGCCCCATTCCTTTAGTAAACACAAGTCCGATTATGTGAAAACGCCTATTCCAAGGGCAGGGCTAGAGACTATATGGAAAAAGATGATCGAGGTGGAGTCTAATAACATTATGCTGCTACAATGGAATCCTTATGGTGGGAGGATGAGCGAGATCCCTGAGGATGCAGCGGCCTTCCCACATCGAGCAGGGAACCTTTTTAAGATGCAATACATCACAATATGGCAAGATGATAGTGTTGAGGCTCTAAATAAGAATATCGAACTTACTAGAGATCTTCATGCTACATTCACCCCTTTTGTGTCTAAGAATCCAAGAGAAGCATTCTTAAATTATAGGGACATTGATGTTGGCACTAACAAGGATGGGAGCTTAGTTTTTGCTAAGGACTATTTTAAGGACAATGTGAAGAGATTGTTGCAAGTTAAGGCCAAGGTTGATCCGAGCAATTTCTTCAGGTCTGAACAAAGTATACCAGTATTTCCTAAGACACTATCAAATTGATCTATGATTCGATGCTCATGAAAGGGTGCTGCGACGTATATGGATTGGACAAATTGTTGGATTACATTGTTTGATTTTCTAAGTATTTTATTGTATCAATAATTAGTGTGGTTTTGTACAAAATATGTACCAATAAAATCGAATAAATGGTGTGTATAAGGCCAATTACAAATTATAACATGGTTCCTATGCATATCTCATATGTATTGATTAAGTCATAAATCGAGGTATTACTGCAAAAGATATGTCTTATTTCAATTGATAACAGTAAACCCATCAATAATATATGAATTTTTGACTTACAGATGGAGATGCTATACTATATGATTCGAGTTTTGACATCTCACGACTTCTTATTATAGGCTAATATAATGATATCCTTGTGTCTTTTGACTTCTTATTATAGAGGTGACAACATGTCGTTTAGATTGCGTATATTTAGGTGACAAATCCTTTTGTTCGACTCATATTGTGTCCATTGTTGATTCATTCGTAAATCACTTTGCGGCACACAAATTTTGGGCTGGGCCAATGCCCCAGCTTCCCAGGACTACAATACATCTCAAGTGACACCATAAATTGCACAATACTACTGGAATGGCTAATAGATATACGTAGTATATGAATATAAGAAAATGACAGTAGCTCTCAAAAAATCGGACTTAAGGACACAGTTTGTGTTGCTGAAGCAGCAGGGTAATTGATTCATATTATGCCTATGTTTACAGCATGGAGTGCCATGTACAAACACAGACTGATAAACCACAACACTTGTATGGTTGGCGACCAACGAGGATGTGAACTGATAATCCTTTCTGATTCTACGTGTATAAATATAATGTGCTGTAAAACAAATACAAATATAAGGGTAACAAAAGGCTGAGAGATATCATGTCCGCTTGACAAACATTTCAAAGCATTGTGAGACCATTTCGAATAAGATAGGATAACTGTAAATCTGTGGTTTTTATAATTCAGCTTGACTTCTCTGAGCAATTAAGACTAGGATGATTAGAAAGATATAGCTTCACTCTTCCAATCATACTGACATCACCTGTTACATATCGGCTGCTATGCTCTCTTCAGATAGACAATAATTCACCGTTACAACGATCAATACCAAAAAAATATAATCAATGAAAAATATAAGATACAGGAACGGAAACAAAAACTTGTGGGACGAGGGAGTAAAAAAATAAAAAAAGAATGAATTGCTACAAATGCCAGGCCAAAAAAATTTTGCAGCTTTTTTTTTTCTGCAATGAATATATTCTCCTAATCTACAACTTCAACCTGCCCATAGTCAAGGATGAAGACAACCAAATTCGTCTAATACTCAATAGCCCAAGCAGCTTCTGTACTATATTCATGTGAATTCTGCTCTGCAATAAGCAAAGAGTAGATCCGTGCGTCAGTTATGCTGCTGAAGAATATTGCTATATACTCTGTAGCTCGAAAAAAAAGATCTTATAGTTTCTGAGAAGTCATGTAGTAAATAAGAAAGAAAATGAACATAGAATTGATTTCTTCATCTGTACACATATGATAAATGAGTAATTAACTGTAGCACATTTACTAATAACATCCTTTTCCAGCAAATCAGTCACAGCTTAGCACAAAGCCAGAAAAATTAACAGTTGTCACCAGTATCAATAGTTATACGTTGCAACTTTGGCATATCAGCAATCAGTATAAGTATATAAGAGTTGTAATGCCATACTAAATAGTGAATACTTGAACATCAGGAATGTTTTTATAGAACTCATCTAAAAATAATGCCGAGAAATTAATAAGCACAAGTTTAAAATGGCTAAAAAAAATCTCTTAAACCAGTAGAGTCCATGCACTTGCATTGTAAATTAAATCATTGCACAAAGCATAAACAGTTCAGATAAATTACCAGAGTTGACAACATAGAGGCCCCTTGCAGTGGAAATCTGGATGATAAAGCGATTATTTTCTCAAGAATGGCTTCTGGCATACAAGAAGCCTTTGATCACTTCCATTTTGTGGATCAATCACCCTGGCCTCCCAGCGAATCTGGGTGGCATGTGTCCGTGCCATTTCTATGGCTCCAACATTATCAGAAAGAATAACCCAAGCCTAGTAAAGAAATACAAGGTTTTTGTCAAACTTCATGCCATGTGACTAGCAAAACTCATAAGCAACAACACAATGTACAAACATCAGCTCATACAAACTCCTGCATAGATATGACTACACGTGAACAGAAATAACAGAGAAAATGTATTAACAATTCCTAAAACTCTGTTTCCCACCCATACCTCAACAGCAGGAGAAGGGAAATTGAGAAACCTCTTCATAGTGTATAAAAGTATATATACAAACAAATAGAAAAGAATGTAACAAATTCATTTCCAGATAAACAAAGCAATAACAGAAAGGCATACCTCTGGTCGTAAAATTCTATCCATCTCCAGAAACAAGTCCATCATACTACATTTCTCTGAGCTGAGGAGAGTAAGAAGCCCACTGCCATGCAGCATGTCATAGGTTCGAGGATAAGTTGGGAAAGGCTCACACCTAGAAAAATCGATTAACATGATGAGCACCCAAATCAAAAATAAATTACTATGTTAATGTCATCTGTTGCAATATGATACTAAACAAACAGCCACATTCTACTCCAATGAAGCAGGCTCATATACATAGACTTCAACATAAAAGCTAATATCCTTTCACAAGGGAATTCAAAAACTTTACAAAACAAAAGTAAAGCAAACATTAACAAATTTCTTTCATACTGAGATAGGTAACGTATAATACCAAAACTTTCATCCAATCACAGCTTCAAAAATCAAGCAACCTTTAGTCAAATATGAAAACTAATACTCTGTAATTTATACATTCTCCAATAGTTGTTTTCAAAGTAGCTTTTTCAAGGTCATAGATGGAGCCCATTTTATTTTTGCACTAGTATTAGTAGTATACACACAAACTGTATACATGTAGAGTCTTCTTAAATTAATTTCAATGTGTAAATCCCAGAACACCAAAATAGAAAACTGTTCCTATATGTAGCTACATGTATTAAAGGTCAAAGGTGGGTGTTGAAAACAATGAAAAGCAACTGAAACATCTATTAGATAGCAAAGGGAGTTGGCACTTGGAGTTGAACATAATTAATTACAAGACTCTACTCTCCAGAGGGACACACTACTTCCATTTTGTATATACAGCAGACAACACTATGTTATTCAAGGTCCAATATTGACCATTTACTACTCAGCATATATTCATATAACTTACAGAAACTACTACAGAGTACATACTTAGACTTGTATTTAAAGTACAATCATAACAACAAATTTTGAGATCAGTCAATGGTCAAAGTCTGACCCGTAAATAGTTTTGATAATGATAAATTGGTCCACAAGGTGTTAAGAGATTATGATTGCAGACATAAAGCCTTACCAGTCATGCAGAACACCAGCAAAGCCTTGATCAAGTATAAGGGGGAGTGTATTGCGACTCCCTATGGGAACTACGTTCATGACCCATGCTGATTTCTTCCCATCCAAAAGTGCAGCGTTGAAACCCCCATAAAAAGCATTCATGTCCATTACGTTGCGTACCATGTTATATGGAGGTAATGGATCTTCATCACCAGGGCGTTTTGGATGGTCTGAGAATATCAAGGGGGTAAGCAACGACCAATAGTTTCTAAGGGCCGACTTCCAATATTCCCTCTCTTCATAAAACTCTCCATATTGAACACCTGCAGGAGGGGGGAGGGGGGTCAGCAAAACAGTATTTCAGTATGCCTGATCATTAACATGTTTCAACTTAGGGCAAGAATCTAATTAAAGCAATACTTTCCATGTACTTGTAGTTCTTCCAAGGTCAACCGAGAACCATTGGACCTGTTACGAATGGGAGCCCATCTTTTACTGCGTGCTCCACTGATGCATTTGACAAGGGGGCGGTAATATGATTGACTTTCATGATCATCCTGGCAAAGAGGCAGCCCCTGTTTCCTATAGATCCAAGAAAAGAAGAATGAGCAATTTTTTAGTATGGTGTCAACGAAACCATGAAATCATCACAACATGAGCATAGTGGTGTGAAATTAACGTGATCTGACGTAAACAACTTAATAATAAATCCACATCAACCAAAAGTAAACATTAATAAGTTTCAATTTAGCTTCTCCTTACCTAGCTTCATAACAATGTGCATCAGCAGTTTTCTGCCAGATTAAAGTATCATCTTGCTGGTCCAGAAGACTCCAGCAAATCCTTTGAGTAAAATCTTCAACTGGAGTCAACATATTGCCTTTCTTTGTTGCCAACAAGCTTCCTTGTGGTTTGGTTGTAGGAGAGGTTAAAACAAAGTAACCTCCAGGCTTGAGCAACCGGTCCACTTCTATAATGAACATTCCATCTGTTCACAACCATTGTTAGGATGGAAAAATGAACAATAGTTGTGCAAAGGCAATCAAATTCAAGCTTTCCAACAATAATCTTATCATCAGATAACAGTCTACCTTACAGTATTCACTCTTAAGTCACCATGGGATTGGCACTGATTAAAATTTCCACCAGGCTAAAATTACATCAATCAAACATGGAATACACAATTGGGCTTCCATACCCTTATAATATTAATGACACAGAAGCTAAACCAGAAAAATATTGATCTAAATCAGTTTGAGATGTTATAATAGGTATCATTATTTTGCCCAAAGTAAAAACCATTATCATAGCAAGTTCCACACTTCCGCCATCCATCAAATAGACATACCATTATTAGCCACTGCTATCTTAGTTACCAATCTTAAGGTCCTCAGAATTGACTTCTACAATTCTCAACACTAAACTTCTTGCCATCACAACAGATCTGTAATGAGAAGCCTCATCCAGTTTGATAAATCCACATGACTAAAAAAATATTTGAAGCAGATAGCAGGTTGTATCCTAATCTACGAGACCAACTGATACAGCTTATAGTGAAATTTCTAATAAAAAATCTCATATCTTCTGAATTGAGGTCAGTGAGATAATTAATATATGAATATATCAATCAATCAAAGCCTTAATCTCATAAGTGGGGTCGGTGAGACAATAAAAAAAACAGGAACGTCAAAACCCATCCATTAATAACAGTGAATTTTCCTTATCTACAGCTACTACACAGGCAAAACCATTTTTCACAACTTCAATCTGAATATTTTTATATACTCTTGAGTGTTAGGTGCACCCAAGGGTATTTGACTATTTTCTGCTCATTTAATAATTTTTTGCTCATTTAATGATAGATCGTACAGATTAACTGATACAAAATAATCAGATATCTGTTATGCTTTTGAAAATAAATACGTAGAATTTGGTATAGTCCTGTTTAAAAATCATAGGTACATAAACTTTTGAAATTAGAAAATCATACATAGCAGAAAGAAAATGCCTCAAAAAGGCATATCAGCCTCTCGCCCCCACACCCAAACAAAAACGGGAAAAATCGGTTTTGAATTAATTTTCCAAAAAGAGTTATTATTTTCTTTAAATTTCAGCAACCAGTTACATCGGCAAACAAAAAAAAATAGAACATACCATCAAGGTTATGTTTCTCCATTCTCCCACAGAAAATAAAAGTATATTCTTTTCCAGTTGAGGAATGCAATTCTGTTGGCTATAAAAGGAAGAAAATATATATTTGGTAGAGTTCTGTTATGTTTTTATTCCCATATGACTAGGCATAGAAAAGAAGCCAAATTAACAGTCCAAAAATACAGAGAAAAAGCTCAAATCCAAGCAGTAATCAATTGAACAACGTCATTCATTACCTTTTCCATCCCAATCAATACCGCATTGAGCACAGTGAACCATGTCAAATGACAATGATGGATATGGAAGTTGCCTAGAGCTGAAATTGCCAAGCATTGCTGGAAGACCTCTCTCAAGGGCCAACTGAACTTGACTTCCAGTCACTTCATATGCAGCAATACAAATAGGCATCAATTTTAAAGAAACTAAATGGGCCCCAAAGCTTCCAAAGCCACAGCCAATATCAAGCACAGTTTGCACCTGTAATTGAGAAGAGAGATAAACTCATAAGGTGCCTGAAAGAAGTTAGTCCCTTCAATTCAAAAGGCTGGTGCAAATAAAAATATGTCATTTCAAGCACATCTCATCAGAAGTAATTCAGTGGAACGCTTACACCAGCTTGAAGGAAGTCTGAGTCACTACCAAGCCCTATAGACTCTGCAAGTTGGCGAGCATAATCTTTCACGCCATCAAAGATCAACCCATCATCATTGTGAAAAGCAATTTGGTTTTCTTCCAGTAACATCATCCTAGTGAATTAAGTTGAGATATATAAGTTCACTACAAACTAGTGAGCCAATCCACTTATACCTAACACAATGTAGCACTATAAAGATAAATTCATACCTTTTAGTCATGCTTCCAGAAGAAAGGAAATCATCTTTGGTGATCTTCACATTTCCACTCCAAATCACATCTCGGCCAGCAGGCCATCGCAAGGGAATCTTATACTCCTTCGGGGGCCTAACCAAACACCGGTCTTCATTCCGAAACAACTCACAATGTCTATCAAACTCCTCACCATCCTTAAACCCGGCCTTCAAATTCGCGCTCAAATTGTAACAAGGTACATAATTCTCCTTCTCCTTCCCACAAAGGGAAAGCTCCTTTTGCCTAGGATTACTCCCCGACGCAAGAAACCTCAAATCAAAATAATCAACTACTGCTTGCTCCTTCAACTTCCTATAATTGGTGTAAACATTGGGAAATCGAGGAGGTCCTATCGAATCGTATTCTCTCAATGATGATGATGAAGAGCCTATAATAACAACTAATGCAAGAATACTAATAAGGCACAAAAGGAACCAATTATGCCGAATTCTATGACCAAAAATGAGCGACAATTTATTAAACCAAGAGCTTCTCATGTCCAATTTCTACCTCTTCCCCTTCAAAAATTCATCTGAAAACACCAACAATTCCCCAGAAAACTAAACTAAAATTCCTAATTATACTCAAATTATCCCAAATCTCCCAGAATTTCGAAAAGCATAACCTCTCAAATCAAACACCAACAATTCCACCTACAATGAATAAAAAATTCCACAAACACAGATCTCAATCAAAATTACGCAATTAATCATACAATAATCAAACTCGTAAAAATCAATTAATCTCCAAAACAACATTAAATTCCACATTTAAAAAAATCAAAATCTAACCTGAAAATCAGCGGAATTCCAGATCACAGTCTTCCTTCTTCTTCACTTAATCACACTAATCACTCAAACAAACATTACAACCTCAAACACCGCCTAGGGTTCACGAAAATGTGATCTCCAACTTTTAGGATCGAACAAATGAATCCTCCAAAAAATCGAAAAAAGTGATCAAATGCTACGAAAAAACTCAATGTACGAAAAAAATATCAAAGACAAAAATACAAGAAAGAAGGAAAAATGGAGGAGAGAGAAAGCTTAGGGATTCAACAATGGCGGACGAAGAGAGAGAAAGAGAGGAGAGAGAAAGAGTAAAAATCGGATTAATCAGTTTTTTTGGTTGGAAATATGATTATGTTGGGGTGTGTGAGTGTGTGAGTGAGTGAGTGTGCGTGTTTCAGATCTAGGAGAGAGACGAGGGAATAATAATAAACTACTAGCAAAATCGTATCACATTAATTGTTTTTATTTTTCTTTTGAGTTTTAATTGTTTATGTGATTAGAGCCAAAATTATGGGATTAAATATTGATTAATGAATGATTAGGGATTATATAAATGAAAAGCATAGAATTTGTTGGATATTTGTGATGTTGATTATGATTTTTCATTAAAATGTTTGTTAGTGTGGTGTAGGTTATTATTATTGGTGTGTTGTCAATGTCAAATCAATTATTTTTGGCTATTTTTTGCAATTTTAATTGTTGGAAAATAACATATTTAACGGATGTTAATGGTTATAAGATATACAATGATTTGGTAATAAAGATCCTAAGTTAATGAGTTAAGGGTTTGTTTCGTTCACCCTTTAAAATAATAAGTTTCAAAAGAATCCGAGCTAATCAGGTCTAATCAAGGTTGATCAGGTTGACAAGTCTAATCATGTATACATATAACTCAAAACTAGTCTAATAAGTGGAGTAGTTTTTACTACAAGTATTTCATAATTCATAGTATTTCATAATTCATAATATTTGAGCCACAAGTATAATCAAACAACAGGGCCCAAAATCATGATTTAAAGACTACTCCGTATTTCTTAATTATGTTTATGAATTAAGTACACGTACTAAGCCAACATGAAAAAGTAAATTACTAGAATAACTACTATATTCCTTTTAATTAGCTCCAAAACAATCAACATTTACAAACATTTTATAAAATACTAAAATTATCAAATTATTAAACAAGTCTAGTAAACGAGGCAACACCCGATAACAAAATAGTACGTGTAGTACTCTATACCAAGCAAGCAAGGGCATTGTATATAACTAAAAGAAGAATACATAGTTTGGAATGTGATGTAACTATGTAAGGAGTTAGAAGTGGTCCGGGAGCTAGCTAGGAAGAAATCTAAGAAGTCTTGTACTAGTATTATTATTGCCTGCATTCAATCATAGTTAATTAACAACTGGAAAAATGATACTATTAAAATGAGAAATGTGCTAGCGCCAAATATGGAGAATATGTAATTTACGGAATACGAAATCTACGACTCCATACTTCATACTCCTACTTGTAGACTTGTAGTGCAGTAGTAGTAGGTGAAGTAAGAAACAAGATATTCTAATTAATAATAATAATAATAATAATAATAATAATAATAATAATAATAATAACCATAAATGGTGTATATTAGACGTTGGACCATTTGCTGGGAATCACTATCACATTCACAGTGTGTAAATGGTACACCACAACGGAAGAATTCTTGTGGGACCCATTTTCTTTTATTTGTTTTTCATGTATTATTAATTGTGTATTTTTTTTGGTGCAAAATTAATTGTGTATTTTAACAAAATACAATGTACTTTTATCAAGATCTTCATGTTGTCAAGTGTGGGAAATAAATTTCAATAATTTACATGATACTTTATAATTTTATACTTGTACTTTATTATTATTCGTACTAAACTTTGATTAAGAAATTGGAATCGTACGTGAAATTGTGATTCATGAAACACATGATAATTTTGTAATATGGCGATATGTATTAAAAATTAAAGAAAGACGTCATTTATATCTGTTTAGTGATTTTACAAGTTGTCAAGTATAATTTAATCACGATAATTTACTTTACATTTCCCTTCCCCTTCCCCCCCCCCCCCCCCCCCCCGAAAACGTTACACCTTTTGTTAATCTATAGACTGGTGTACATTAGTACACATTATGCTTGGATTATTGTCCATTGTGGTATGCTCATAGCCATGGAAGATGGAACCACTCTTCCATGCACCATCCATAATGAGGACTAGCTTGGTAGGCCAATCTTCAACAAGCTAGTTAAACTATTTTCTTGGATATGAATTCCCTTTTTATAAAGTTAAAAGCCAAAGCAATTTGTTAAAGTATCTACATCAAAACCTTCCAATTAGGGAGAAATTTCAAACTTATAAAAAGCATACTTTGTCTTTTTAATTTTCAAGATTGATATTATTGGATCATTATACTTTAAAGGAGAATTTCAATTTAACTAGCATATCTTGTCTTATTATTATTCTTGTCCTTTTTTTTTTTTGGTTATTTGTTTACTTGTCCAATTTTCGAAGGCATTTTCGTGGTATTCCTTTACTTCCAAAAGCAAGCTCGTACAGAGCATTTGAACAATACAAAACGTCCACACACCCACACAATTGGCACACATACGCTCAAGCTCGCGCACACGGGAGTGAATGCAATCGTCATGTAACTCATGTTAAAATATATGATGGCAATTATAAGTACTACTGCAGTTTATGCCAACGCTATCTATCCAAGGAGTGTAGTTATAAAGCAGCGAGGCTTAAATCATTAGTCCAACAAGAACATAAGTACAGCTTAAAATAGACAAAAAGGTAGAATCAGGATTGCGAAAGCTCAAAGATTCTTAATGTTGCAGGCAAATTCGTGCTTATTCTGAGCTGTTCTTATAACTGCAACCATGTGAATACTCTCGTTGGGGCCGGCACGTACTGTGAATTGCTGTAAAGCTGAGAAGCATTGCCTAATACTGGAGTTTTTGTAACGTTGGCGAACAAATATTACAGTATTTTTTTGGCAATAAATATGTTTCATACTTTCATAGAGATAACATAAATATGCTGAATAAAATTGTCAAGGGAACAAAATAATGTAGCAATGTTACAACAAGGTATAGTCTGACTTTACCTATATTTGGCTTCTCCAGAGCACCAAGTAAACTGATTCATAACGAGTGCACCACAAGAAGCTCGGAATGTAGCATAAGGATCGTTTCCCACGTATGTTTGTATACTAGGTTCCCAATTCACGGTTTAAATAATCCACAAACATCCTCTTTGCACTTTCTGCATCAGCAGGAGGGGGCCGACCACTTAAGCTAGTTTGCCCCGTCAATTTTATAAAAGTTCTACGAAGTCTACGTAATTCAGGCAATCCAACTACACTTTGAATGTTAATGGTTGGCAACCCCTGACCAATGGTAATTCCATTAAGGGGTCCTCCAAGTGCCTGAGATTGTGCTGCTACGATGGCATTCATTATCTCTAGTGTTGCTCGGTCCATCTCATATAGGGAATTTGCCTCTGAAGTTCGTCCACTTTGCGTAGCAATTGTAGGCTGCAAAATTTTGACATCCCTAGTTTTTGAGTCTACCTTTTTTGTTAAGTATGAGACAGCATCCACAATGGCAGGCGATGATTTCTCTATCTGATCTTTGGATGGCTGTAGCTCGAACAAAGGAGAATCCCATCTATTTTTACTTTCTGGTTTCTCAAACCTTCTCACTAGATCTTCAAAGACATTCTCATCATATGCTGCTTCACCTTTTTCTTTGCGATCTTCATTCCATTTTCGACAATCAGTTTCTTCCACATCAGAGTATAAAACACAATATCTTACTCCTGCTGCACGTGCCAAACACCATAATTCGTATCGGTAACCTTTTATGCTATTCAAGGAGTCTACTATAATAATATTGTCTTTAGACACAGATCTATCAACTTCAGACCTCAATACCCCCCTTATATTCTTCTCAGCAGTCATATTGGCGTAACCTTGGTTGCGATCTAAGTGAAAGAAAGTTTCATCGATAATCCTGACATTTAGTGTGGACTCCAAGTTTCTAAGAGCTTCAGCTAGGCATGTTGCAGCAGTTGATTTTCCACTGCATGGCTGCCCACAGATCACCACCAAAGCCATTTTTCAGAAAATGGGGTGAAAATGGGGTTAGATTTCAGTTAACAGCCACTGAAGATGGTCATCCAATCACAACTCTCAGCTGCAGTGTAAAGAGGAAATATCAGCAAGACAAGCAGACAATATAAGGAATTCTAATTAATACAATCGACCCTAGAGTCATGGTAACATTAATGAGCAAACTTTAAGAAAAATCTTTCAGTTTCTTGTCATAGGGCTACAAATTAGTCCAAACCTACCAGATTGGGACCCAGATAATGAAAATTCTGGACTGAGGAAACTAGTAAAGGATCAAAATGAGCTGGTACCATTAAAGTTGGTATCTTGAACTTTCAGTTAAATCACTGGATACAACTTATCAACTTCTCTTTAAGCAAAAGCTGTATGTATAAAAGGGCTGTGTATTGATATAGCTCAGCTAGTTAGAGCGAAGGATTGAAAATCCTTGTGTCAGTGGTTCGAGTGCACTTAGTGCAGGGGTCTAAAATGGATGAGCAATTTGGTTCAAGTATTGATCGATTGGGTATATCTATTATCTATATGCCTTTCAAAGCAGCTAAAAAGATCCGGGAGAAAAAGAAAAAAAAGAAAAAAAAAAAAAAAACTTGTAACCAACACAAACAAGTTTGGTTACCTCACAACAACACTTACTCAGCAACAACATTACATCAACTGTTCACAAATTTCATCAAGGTAAAATACCAAATTACAACATTGAAAAAGCCATGCCTGAGATGGACAATACGACTGATTCAAATATAACATAGCTTAAAAGATCTAAGATTGCCTGGTAATCAACTATGTCTGATTGCTTAAGGCAACACTATTTTTGAGATTGTTTCTAAGCATATCATAGGAATATAGAATAAGAAAATCATATACAAGCAGAAGCTAAAAGTCTAGGTGATTAACAAAATAGGGGGGGGGGGGGATAATTCCCAGCTAACTTATGGCATGCTACAAACAAGAAAAACAGAAGGAAATGCGTTCCATTGAAGCACCATATACTTTCTTAAACTATACACCGTAATCAATATAGAAAGAGCTTAAAATTTTTTATTTCATTTATGATCATGCAGCGGATGTTTTGTATAGCATGATTTTAACAGAACTATTGCCCTGCTGCAATAGCTTCAGCAACCACTAAAGATTGAACAGAAAATTCTCCATGTTTTTAAAACAGCTCTTGGTACCAAACCCTAATACCCTGAACTATTGGAAATTGATCTGATTGAATAATTGATCTGATTATAATTTTAAGTATAAGTTACAAACACAGATAGAAATCCAATCCAGAAAATTAACATGTATAAATGTAATTTCCTTCACTCCTTTATGGAAGCAATACTAAACACTATAACATTGCATTGTAATGCAACAAAAAGCGACCAACATGAAAAAAAATTCATTATTTGTGATTTCAATTAACATTTTAGAGGTTAAGAATTTCAAATGAAAAATTCAGTTTTGCAGACAAATTTAGAAAAAATTTCAACTATCAAATCAGTGACTCTTTCTACATCAGCCCAAATTTAGAAATTTCATCAAATGTTCAAAACCAACGACTTTATTGACATCCAAACCCTAATCAATTACTTTTTGATTACTCGAGTTTTGCAGCTATCTCTCTTAGAAATAGGCTCCTATGTTTTTCAAACAAAACTTGTGCAGCCAAAAACTAACATCCAATTTTAGCACTCAACACTACCGGCAGCCGGCTCCCAATTTCGGTTCCCTCCACATATTATCGATTCTATGAACTCTTTTAGGCCTTGTATAGTTGTATTATTACCAATTTGCAGAGCCAGCAGTGTGTTAAATTGTTGATGGCACTGGTTTATCAAAGGTAAGTTATCAAACACACAACTTTCATTCCCCACAAACTAACAAACACACGAGTTCAATATTAGCACTCAACACTGCTGGCACCCGGCTCCCAATTTCGGTTCCCTCGACGTATTATCGGTTCTACGAACCCTTCTAGGCCTGCATCATTACCAATTTGTAGTGCTAGCAGGTTTTAAATTGTTGATGGCATAAATTCATCATAGGTGAGTTGTCAAACACCCAAGTTTGATTTCCCACAAATTAACAGACACACAATTTTAAAATTTGATTGAAGCTACTAAATGGGCATTTCAAATTGCAGATTCAAAGAACAAATACTAATTCCAATTCAAAAATAAACAAATAAAAAATCAGATTCAAACTAGATGATGAAGCTCAGATCATAAAACTAAACCCAATTCAATAAAAATCAAAACCCAACTAAATTCAGAGTCAAAACCTCAATATAATTCAATGAGAAAAATTCGACCCCATAAAAATTGGTACTTTGAACGAGAAAATTGTAGCATCAATGTCAAAATTATATTTCCAATTGAGAGAATTTAAATGGAAATTGAAGACTAATATAAACAAATTAAATGTTGTTGCTAACCTTTGGAGAAGAAACCAAGTTCCAACGCAGCAGAATAATGAAGAATAGAGAAGACGCTGCTAAATTGATCCAAGTTTTGTGGATGTTCTGTATAGTTGTGCCTGTAAATCTGTAATAGCAGTGAAGAAAACTAGGGTTTTGTAAATTAGGTTTTGGTCAATTGTGAATTTTTGAGCTGAGAGCCTGAGAGTATGGCGTTACAATGAAGCAGATACCACGATCATCTCTTTTTTTTTCTACAACTAGAGTGTACCCGATATATGTAGTATATATATTATGAGAAAAAAAATTATAGTAGAAGTGATAGTTATTAGGGGGCGTTTGGTTTACAAAGTGGTATGGGGTTGGAATCAGGAATGGGGTTAAGGTGGTATCGGGTTGGAACTTATACTTAATACCATGTATTTGGTGTAATTCTGGAATGGAATATCTCAGTATTCTCTCCTTTTATTTGATACCTAAGGGAATGGAATGAGCCAAACCCACCTCCCCCCCAAGGTTTCTAAACCCCATACCTCATGGGTTTGAGGTATGGGTTTCAAATTCATATTTTTGTCAACCAAACATATGGTATGGGTTTTAGTCATTCTAAACCCATACCTCATACCTATATTTCGTGAACCAAACGCCCCCTTAAAGGGTGGTGGTTATTTTTTTATTTTTAATTTTTTTTTTTTAAATAGAGGGCTAGATTTTAATTGAGTGATATGGGTAGTTATGGGTAATAATGGTGGTTATTGGTTATTTTTTCAAAAAAAAAATAAAAAATTAAAAAATTAAAAAATAGGATGGCTAGAATTGCAGGGATGGGAATTTGGAGTGCTGTGAATGAAAGTTGGAAATAAAAACTCTTAAATTATATATTAAATTTACAAGATTTATGAGCGTCTTATTCTGTTTTATTGAATTGAGCTGAACTACACTAAACTTATTAGAGCTGAACTGAATATATGAGAGAAGAAAATTAAGATAAGAACTGAAGTGAATTGAACTTATTGGAGCTGAACTGAACTAAACCGAACTGAACTGAAGTGAACTGAAAATAAGCTGAAGAGAACCGGCCCTAATTTTCCGTTTTGTATTTGTGTTTCCCCCTTTTGAGAAATCCACACTATAACCCCAAAATACATTTATGGCCTATTCTGATTGACTGGAGTGAACTAAACTGAACTGAATATTTTATGAGAGAGGGAAATTAAGATAAGATGATCTGAACTAAACAGAACTGAACTGAACTTATTGGAGCTGACCTGAACTGAACTGAAAAGAAAATAAGCTGAAAAGAACTGGCCCTTTGTTTCTATACGGTAACCTTGTCATTATCCCGCCGTTAACATATTCCGTTAGTGGGGCCCACTCGCCACTTAAAAATATTTTTTTATTATTAATTTGCGTGTTGGCAATTGTTTCGTTAAAGGTTTTGGGGGCTATTTTGGCACTACTTAAAAGTCGTAATTGAGCTCAAATTTGGGAAAAAAAATTACGTAAACGCCTCATTTTGTGTGTAAACGTCTCGATTTGTGTGTTACGTATTTAATAAGCAAAACAAGGCATTTACGTTGTTTCTTTATATAATTTTTTTAATCAAATATTCTCACCAATATTACTATTAATATTAGTCATTACATGCCTACTACATAATTTAAAATACAATATATATATAAAAGGGAGTTTTTTCCCGAGTTTTTAGAGAGCAAAATAAGATTTAATATAAATTTTAGTGATAGTCAATTAAATAAGAGATTATTAATTTTTTTTTTTTAGAATTAAATTATTTAAATGCCACATAAGCAAAATTAGGGAATGAGATTTTTAAGTTTAAATTAATTAAATATAAAATCGTACGATTTTACGATCCCAACCCTCCTAAATGATGTAAATCATCGGAGAATCGCTATGTTGTAGAATCACTCATACAATTGGTAGAATCGGTTAAAATCGGTGGAATCGGTATTGATTCTATGATTATGTACCGATTCTAACGATTCCACTCTTGCAAAAAGTCTGATTTTCCGAAACCCATAACTTTTAATTGCGAAGTTTGAATTGGGCTTACAATTTATTGTTGGAAAGTTCTTAAAGTCTTATTTCTAATACAATTGGTCTCATACCCATATCATTTATATATTTTAAGTTATAGCCTAAAGAGTGTAAAGGTGTCATAGTTAAGCCTAACTTTAGTTAATTACTTATATATTATTCAATCTAAATCATAATAAAGCTTATAGAACATTAATATAAATCACTTTTAAGATTTTGTCCAACCATTTAAATTTTGTGGGCATAAAAATGTACTCATGAGTCTTTTGCACTCAAATTTGAGCATATAAAAAACACTCATGATCGAGTTTGTTGTGGTTGTAATTCTTTAGCTATCTCGTTAAGTGAACTAACTTGACACTTAGTTTTCTATTATCATTGTATATTTTATTAGGGGAAACAACTTTATGAGTTAACAACGATATTTTTTTCATAATTTAACAACAATTGTCTCGTACTCTCGTGATTTATAATGTATACCAATAATCTAACTTTATAGTTTATAGTGTATTGTTTGAGTTATGCACGTGCAAAATTACTTCAAAAACTAATTATGTTTGTTTTGTCGATATTATAGTATCAACAATATATATTATTATCATTCTCGTTGCTTGAAAATTATGTATGTAGTCAATAGTTACATTTTGAAGCCCAATTTTACAATTTTATAGAATCATCCGATTTTACAATTCGATTTTACCGTTTCGATCCTACCCCACTCGCCAATTCAAGGTAGAACCCCGATTATGATAATTATGTATAAAATATTATTTTTTGATATTAGGAATTTTATCTTAATATAAAACAAATTTAGGACATATTAAAAAAAAATGTTTTAAAAAATTTAAACAAACCTGGTTTCATTTAGTACACTCTATATTAAATAAATAAAATAATAAGATTCCTAATGAAGTTTTTTTTTTTTTTTTTTTTTTTTTTTTTTTTTTTTTTTTTTTGATCATAGATTCCTAATGAAGTTAAGAGTAATAGAAATCGACTAATGATTAATGTAAAAACATGTACTTGCTACTACGTCACCACTTCACATTAATATACACAGGTGCCTCATCCTGCAAAGCAGAAATCATAGGATCATTCAGACTAACATTTCTTCAAAAGTGTAAATTATGCTGATCCAACCCTCATATCTTTTGGAGTCTGGACCAACATATGTAGCTCACTCCTAGTTGAGACAAAAATACAACTAACTCAATTCTTGGCTAACTCCTCTATGATCTCCAATACCTCACTTCTCATATTGATCTCCACAGAATCATCAACATGCTTCTCTATTACTGATATCTCGTCGCTCTTGTTGTTTCCATGTGAACACCATTGACAGATTGCCCTAGCAATGGCCAAGACATAGAGACCACAATCATATCCATTTGATTGCTGAGGGGTCTTACACTCTACGAAAACAGCAGGTGTGGTAACAGCAACTGATTCAGGTTTTGCGACTCCAGCAGGTTTTGATACAGACTGCACACTTTTCTTCTTATTCCTCTGCTTCTTTGATGAAGACGATGAGGTTTGTGGCTTTGCAACTTCACCGCCTGGCCCCATGAATTCTTTAACAGCATCATACAGCTTCATGGCATGAAAATTATTCACTCCCTCCATACTATCGTAATGCAGAAATGAATTTTTTGTCCTGTCATACACTAGGATGCTCCAATGACTTCCACCATAATCATCATTGTCATTTATGGCGAAAAGGACCAGTCTCTTGCTTGATAGCTTGCAGGACTCAGCAAACTCTTCAACAAACTTATCATCCTCGCAATTTGCAAGAAAGACAGATATAGAAGGTTTAACAAACAGGATATCATCAAGTTTGCTGCTAGAGAACAGATAGCTAAAGTAGAATGCAATGATTTGGTCATTCAGGAAGCAAGGTCCTCGTAAAGTGTCAAGATCTGAATCTCGCAAAACAACATCCATGTACTTCAACACCTCTACGTCTCCCATGTCTGTAAGAAAATTTTGCAGAAAACAGACAGAAATCAAATCAATTTCCACACTTAAAAGTTAAAGCATGTGTTCAAATCACTTCCTAAATGAAATTCTCTCTTTACGGGCTAATTTGGTTATAGTGTAATTGATTTTTCTCCAGCCTTACTAACTGTAGCGCTCATATCTACTAATTGGGTCATTGTTTGTTCATATCGATCAATCAAAGTCTTAATCCCATAAGTGGGGTCGGCTACATGAAATAATTCCGTGTAATGATCATAGTGCTAGGAAATATAATATGACAACAGCTTGTGCAAGATTGCACCCTGCATAACATTGGTAAATCACTTCCCTAAATTTTCCTAGTCTATGAAATTACAACCCATCTTTATTCACAAATAGTCAAGTACTACATTCCATTGTTAACAACTTTCCATTGTTAACAACTTAACAAGTAAAACTCGTTAGAGACTAGATTTCAGGAATCCAACAGAAAGATTTAAACCCATCTTTTTTCCACAAACAAGAAATTGATGAGAGGGTACATTCTATACAAACGGCAAAATAGGGATGAACAAGATAAGCAATTATTGTCAAAAAAACAGGATAAGACATCAAAAATTTGCGAATTTCATAATTAATACAATAAACTTGCTTTAATATCAGTCAGCAAAACGATCAAAATCCCAAAAAAACAACTAATTTGTTGTTTTTAATCTGATTTTACAAAAATCAAAATTAAATGAATAAGAGGGTAAATATCCAAACTAGAATTTGAATTTTAAAGAACCTTGAACAACTGGGTAGAAACAATTAGCAAAGTCTGTGAATTGAAGTATCAATTGACACAAATTAACGATTAAAAAGCAATGAAGGAATTCATGGACAGATTAGAGAGCAAGAAAAGAACCAAAGTACCTGAGTGAATTGGGGATTGCAAAGAGAAGAGAATTACGGAGAGAAAGTTGAGTTTTGGGAAATGGGAATTGGGTTGATTGGGAAGTAATTGAGAGTATATAAGACCATAAACAAAAGAAAGGAACAAAAAAGGAAGGTTTAAAGGGATTCGAACTCCTGGGTTAATTAGGAAGTAATAGAGAATTTGAGAGTAAATGAATTATGAAACCAAAAAAAGGAAGTTTTAAAGGGAATTAAACTCTTGATTAGCTCTTTTCAAAAAAAGGAAAAAAAAAAAAACAACTCTTGATGAGTTAATTATAGTCATGACTTATGAGGCAAGGTCAAGAAACCACTAAGCCACACTATTATGCCATATTTACTAGCGATGTCAAACGGGTTGTGTCGTGTCGGATTCGTGTCCATGTCGATGTTAAATGGGTTGAAAAACCCTTGACCCAAACCTAACCCATTTATTAAACGGGTTGAAAACCCTAGACCCAAACCTAACCCGCTTATTAAACGGGTTACCCGTGTAACCTTTTACCCATATAGTATGTAATAAACTATAATATTCAATATAAAAATTAAAAAGACATACATCATTAATTCATAAATGATATTACAAAAGTTTTAAAAAGTTAGTAATTATAGTAAAAATACTACAAGAATTTAAAGTTGTTTGCATTAGCATCACAACCATACATAAAAATTGTCCCAAATTAACCGCCAAATTTTAATTTACAAAAGTTGAAATTTATTTTATCCGCCAAATTAACTGCCAAAAATTAGTCAAATGTATACATGGTGCCAAGGCAATTTACAAAATTACAAGTTAAGTAAAAAATTTTCGGTTTTTGTTACTACTTTATTAATAGGGTAAGCGTGTTGGGTTCGGGTTAGCTGGTTGTCGTTCAACCCATTTATATAATTGGGTTATGCGTGTTGGTTTCGGGTTGAAAATTTCAACCCAAACCTAACCCGTTAAATTTCGTGTCGGGCTCGTGTCGACCCAATTATGTAAACGGGTCGAGAATACTTGACCCAAACCCGCTTATTTCGTGTCGGGTTTTCGTGTCGTGTCAGCTTTTGACAACCTTAATATTTACTTTTTTTACTTTACCTTATAAATATGATTTAGTAAAAATAAATTTAGTTCACTAAAAATTAGTAATAAAGAATCAATTAAAATAATTTCAATTCAGTATAAATAATTTTAGTTCAACAAATGTAATTTCATTTTTGTAAAAATGATTTTAGTTCAAAAATAATAAGGTGAAGTGAACAGGGTGTATCCCTCTCTCCCTTAATTTTTGTCTCGGGTCAAACTCTTAAAATTTTAATCATTGATTCTGGTTAATTAACAAGTACGAGTACTATATTTATAGTATGTGGAATCTTTTTGGAATCGTCTCATTGATTTTATAAATATCAAGTTTTTATAATTATTATACCTCTAAAATTGAAAGTATATACTACGTACTTCGTATGTTTTAATGTGCGGAGATTATAAAAAGTCATATAGGCAAAAAAAAATTATGAAAGGGGATATTTGGTTCTAACCATTATGTTTTAAAAAAACAAATATTTTTGAAATATTCGCGAAGTTAAAGCCATTGTGGCTCCGCCGGAAAATTATACGAAGTATCTAATACGGAGTAGTAAAGGACTAAATTAAAGGATATTGTTTCAAACATTGTTTTTATCAAATAGTCTAATATTAGAATAATTCTAATTATTGTTTTAAATTATATATGGAGTAATAAAGTGGAATGATTCATGATCTCTACCCATGCATGACTGTGACTTAGGAAAGTGGCATGTATCTTGGAACCTTTCTTTACCACAGCAAGCACCATAATGTTGATAGCATAACTATTGAATTATATATATGTGCATGTGTAATTGCGTTTATGGAGAGTAAAGAAACAAAAAATGGCAATTGTAGTAGATGATTCAATCAAGAAACCAGCAATCCCATTCAATTGGGAAATCCGACCCGGAGTTTCAAAGTTCCAACCACATCAAAGCTCCGAACCACCATCATTGTTACTATCATCTTCATCACCTAGACTCGTCTCCTCTTCTTCTTCACCATCACAAGAACTCCAAGCGCGAAGTGTTCAGTCCATGAGCCTTTCTTCCAATAGCAAGAAATTTCCTTCATCTTCTTTGACCCGACTTGAGTTGGTTTCGAGTCAGAATGGTTGCCTCCCCATTAAGTCATGGTTAAGGTGGAGATGGGAAAAGAAAACCAAGGTGGCTAAACCTAAGTTGAAGTTGAAGCTAGAGTTGGACCCTGAATGTGTTAAGGATTACGCATTCTACTTAGAGAAGTTGGCTCGGTGGTCTACAATGCCATCTTCTCGTAGGTTATCCTCTTCCTCTTTCTCATCACGCTTACAAAGATCATCTTCTCAATCCAGTTCTAGAGATGTCGATGAAGTTGCTCCATCTAGGCTCTTCCACAACTTGGTTGGGTTTTTAAGGCGGCAAAAAATGATAGGGATGGAAGGAAATGGAAGAGAAAACAAAGATGTTAACATTTCTATTTATGTGGTTAAAAGTTAAAACCTAGGAATTTAAGGGAAACTACCCTCTTTCTTGTTATATGGTTGGCTAAAAGAAAGAAAAAAAAAAAACTTTGTGCAATACAAGTGATACAGGATTGTTCTTCATGATCAGAAGCTATGGGGTCATGATTTTAATTAACAATCTAAGTTCATCATATACTCTGTATTTATATTGCATATCTGTACTCATACCTCGTTAAACAACAATGTCAAATACAGCTTTACCCAAAAACTCCCTCTCGAAGAAAGAAGGTAAACGAGAAAAGAAAAAATAAGGTACACATTAGAATCGAAACCATGACCTTTGTACTTCTGCTTGACGTGAGATGCCTTACACTGTAACACAGAGCACAAGATAAACCAGCCTAAAGTTTTCTCTTTTTTTTTTTTTTTCAAAACATTACTTACAAAGATAAAAGTGTCCACCACTACTTTCTTAATTTTTGAAGAAGCTGACTAATACTTTCTTCATTCCACAAATATTGCAACAATTACCATTTAAAGAAGTTAAACAAGTATTGCAACATTTTTCTATTGGCACATGTTTTTTTCTCTTTTTCTCTCTTCATCACATGGATCCCTATCTTTATTCATCTCTATCTCTCTCTTTCTTAAATCCGTATCCCATCTCTATGTTGCAATATTTGGGAAACAACGGAAGTACAAGATTACAAGGCCACTGTTGATAAGGATACTAGTGACTTTCTTTTTATTTACAAGTAGGTATGGATGCATTATGCAAGATCAAATGATCCATTTCCGAAATTTTGGTCCAAGAGTTCTTCAAAATCAGAAGTTGAAAAGGTCAAAATTCGTCAACAACAGTTATTTCCGACAGACAACTAATGTACAATTCTGTGTTTTCCATGGTATTCAAAGCTCAGTACAACTGTATTGCAAAGGTTCATAGCAATACTCAAGGCTACAGCAACCAAAATGAAAGGCAGAGAACTACTAAGTCAAGCAAGTATGAGCTCATATTGTAAAAGTATTTCTAGTCAACCTATTTAATATCAAATTACCCTCAACTGAGCAACACTTGAAACACAAATCTTAGCTGATTACCTTGCAGGATTTAAAAGAATCAGCCAGAATTTCCTCATC
This sequence comes from Chenopodium formosanum, assembly GCA_024500155.1. Lineage (NCBI taxonomy): Eukaryota > Viridiplantae > Streptophyta > Magnoliopsida > Caryophyllales > Amaranthaceae > Chenopodium > Chenopodium formosanum. The sequence continues at coordinate 9,953,370 of CM044873.1, read as the reverse complement.
TAAGCATTGACCTGAACATAAAACAGAAAAAGGTGAGAAGAGGTTTGAGATACTGTAGATGTCTTGTATGATATGACTTTCCATTACCGATAAATACAATTTTGTTCATTCGAGTTTCTTCTTTTTTCCATGCACGGGAAGGAACAATATCATATATTTCTCTCACAGCCTGCATGGCATTCAACAGCACACAATTCTTAATGATCACCATAGAAGAAATTAAATGAGTCATTTCCAAAGAAAATAATATGGAGTTGCGACTGTTGTATCAAGAACCTGGAATAAGAAGCCATAAACATGCATAAAATATTACCTGTAGGGTATGGAGTTCATCAGAATCTGAAATGTTTAAAACTCCTTTGCAGCGGTAGACATCCATACCACCTTTCTTGTCCCAAAGAATCTCTTCAAGCCATATGCGAACCTTAAATGTATAATAACGAAAAGTGAATTTGGACCTAAATCTAATCCAACACTAAATCAAATGATAAAAGAAACACGCAGAACAAAAACAGAAAGAGAATTCATGATTTTTTGGCATCAGATGGAAAAGCACAAGTTTTACACTACAGGCCTACAGCTGTACAGACTAAATCGGAAATTTGGTTATCGATGATGATAGCTGCATTACCATCACTCTTGCAAGGTCATATAATGTAAAAAATCACGAGTTGGCAATGAAGCAAATATATATCCGAGTACTAAAATCGATGCACAGGCCTGGAGGGAGATGGGAATAGAAAAATCATCCTAATATTCTTATCTTTCCCCTTTTACTCTGTCTCGCTCATACATAGCTTAATTTTACCCTCTTGACATCAATCAAACTTCTCTAATCTAACAAAATATCAGAAGTGTTTGCCTTTATGCAGAATTCCTATTTCATAGGCTAGTAGGAACTAAGAAAGTAAGCACATCTCCATTAGTCCTTTCTCCACTCAAATCTCTCTCTATAAGCTGAATCAAGCATCACAAGGTACAATGAGAATTACTTCAAAAGTCCAATCCATATGAAGCACTCAAACTAGATCACATAATATAATATACTTCCTCCGTTAATGGTTGTTTGCAACAAAGGAATATTTTATATCTCACAAATAATACCCCTTTGTTGCAAATAACCATTACCGGAGGAAGTATCTTAGAAATAAGAACAAAAGGATCCAATTGGCTATATTGCAAACCCCAATAACAATTACACCCTCCGTTTCATAATCATCACAGCACTAGGGTGTGCAAAAAGTTGGGGAAATTTATAGGGTGGGGACTAAAAGAGGATTTTTATAATATAAAGTATAGCTAGTATAAGTGAAAAATAATTTTAAAAAAATAGTGTAAGCGGGGTTGGTAGAGAGAAAAATAATAAAATATTTGGGAAATCGGGGTTTGTGGGAGAATGAAACAATATAATAATAGTGGGTGCTTTTTAATTAAGGATGTGTTGCAATTATTATCAATCGGATGTAAAAGGAAAGTGTTGAAATTATTACGAAACGGAGGGAGTACAATGTCATATAGCCAACATCTCAAGAAAGATAAGTATTACTTCCTTTCTTCATTAGGTGACACTTGACAATTTATCATCTACTAGACTATTACTGAATAATATTCACAAATATTACAAGTAAATTTTGAATGCCAATAGGGGCCCAATACTAAGCAACAAGTTTTTATTATGGCAATAAACCATCAAGTGCAATTAAATAATTTTCATGGATATGGAGTGAATCCAGAGATTCAATGTGAGAATCAAGCTTTGATGTGATTGACTATAAACTGAAATTACAGCAAATAATTGAACGTTCAAGCATTCAAGAAGCTTGATAACTAACTACCTAAAGTCTCCCTCTCCTTAATATTGATGCATAGCAGAGTATCACCATGACTATCACAGCCCACAGATTCTTATGAATTATTCGGCCACAGTTTGCTAGCTTCGTACTATTTTTTTAAGACTTATAATATAAAGGGAAAAAGAATCTTATATAATCTTCATGTAGATTCATTAAAAATAAAAAATTTGTTTCAGGCGTTTCATTATTAAGCTGCCAACCCCACTCCCATCCCCCCCCCCCCCCCCAACCCACCCAACCCTTACCAAAAGAAGAGGAGGAAAAAAAAAAAAGCACCCTTCTGATATCCATTGCCAAGTTCCAGCATTACTTAACGAAGATCCCATCCATGATAGTTTTGAAGTTAATCTTCTCTATCTCAAATAATCAGCAGCAGTAGCAATTGTTGGAAGGAAGAAACAATTACGTGGTTTTAAGCCAGTTTTTGACAAAGATGTTGAGAAAATACAACAATATTACAGTAGAACAGCACATGTAGCATAAATGTCCATATTAACACTCCAGCTGACATTAAAAAGACTCAATTTTGCATTTTGGTTTATCCTGCTGAATAGTAGGTCAAATTTTATTTACACAAAGCTCTTTGTTTTGTTTATTTCCCTTTCAAAAACTTTTCTGGAGGCCTTTTATAAGGAAATTTGTATAAAGACTGAGATGGAAGAGTTTGTTCAAAAAGCCTTCTGTAAAAACTGCAATACAGGTAAGAAAAGTACCTTATCAAGAGACACCACTTGTGGCTCAGATATGCATAGGGTCCTGACACTAGCATCATGAAGTTCCCCAGTAGATAAAGATTTGTTTTCTTCCAATAAGGCTTCCAAATGAGAGGCATGCTGAAATGATAAGCGAGAAAACATCACAAACCTATGCCATCACTATGAAATAGCCTACCAAGGGATAGAAAATCAGACACATGTAACTAACTGTAGCATCATAAGCACGGCAATCCAATATCTTAGACAAGTCAACTTGACAACGAACTGAACGGATGATATTAGCAAGAGAATTAATCTTATGTATCTCCTTCTCCAAGTCTTCCAGAGTACCTTCAGGTTGTTCTTGAGCTAATAAATCAACCTTATTCAGTATAATAATATCCTGCAACAATATAAAATAAATCTTTGTGAACTTCCATCAGTTTGCAAGGTCCAGGTTACTAGAGATTAAGTGAGTACACTTTATTTCCCCACTAAGAAGCCAGAAAGCAGACAGCATGACTGTTACGGAACACCCAACCACCCTAGAAAAATCCAGACATAAAGAAACCAATGTGGGAAGAACTACAATTACCGCAAAGGCTATCTGATAATAAGCTTCAGGGAAAGAAGATGAATCATCACGTTGCTTGAGCTGATAAGGAAGATTTTTGGCATCAACAACCTAAGGGAGAAAAGAAAGCAGATTACTTAAGATGACCATAACTCTGGACAGTAAAATCTCCTGTGACATCAAAACATTTTCAAAAATCACAATTTGGAACTTACAGTAATGATTGAATCAAGCCTGACAGGAGACTCCAGCTGATCATCCAGCCAAAGAACAGATGCGAGAGGAGCTGGGTTTGCCAAGCCTGTGGTCTCGAGTAATATATGATCAAGCCTATGAAAATCAAAAGGAGGTAAAGAAGCAATTACTCAATTCATACTACTGTATTTAAGTAGTACGACACATATAATTTATTGAACGAAAAATGGAAAGAAGAGATATGACAACAACCTCCTACCAAATCGATCAAGGTTATGCTAAGCTCTTATCTAACAAGGAAACAACTAGAACGAAACTTATGAGAGCTAAAGTAACTAACAAATGAATGATTGTCCATTCTATCCTAACATAAAATTCCCTTGCTATGAAGTGTTCATGTCCTTTATCCATTGTTGTGCATGATTCTAGACCTTGCTATTCTTCCTAGACTCCACCAACAAACACTTTCCTATACATACATAACTATCACAACCGCGCTCATCAAATCACTTACGTTAAAACGAGGAATCATTGGAACAAAATGCAAAGCAGAACAATTCGAAAGGAACATAAACACAAATGTTAACATAAATCTAGACAAAGCAACAATACATGATCATACCCTGGCACTCCAACAAATAACACACAACACTTCAAATTATACCCAATATCAAAATGATTTCTAACCCAAACGGGTAAAAGGGTATAATAATCGCATTACTAGTTCAAATTACACGATCAACGTGACAATTAATCCGGAACAAACCCGAGGGGCAAGTAAAGTAAATATAAGATACCTTTCCTTGCGCTGAACAAGCTGCTCCAAAGCTTGAACAAGACTATGTTTAACAGTACAACAAATACAACCATTAGCAAGCTCAACCCATTCTTCAACAAGAGCGCCACCATCACCTTCATTAATCATAGCTCTTTCAACCCCTAATTCTTCCCCAAATTCATTCAATATCACTGCTATCTTCTTCCCATGTTCCGAATTTATTATATGATTCACCAACTACATCAAATTCCATCATTTTTACAATTAGTATTCACATTAACTTCAAATTCTTACTAAAAATGAAAAAAATAAATACCAGCAATAATAATTCGTTTGTCACTTACAGTGGATTTTCCGGCACCCAGGTAACCGGTGATAACGGTGACACCGACGACTGAAACGTCGTCGTTTTGGGATGAGATGGTTTCATCGATTTCAATGGCTACTGGTGGTTCTTCGTCGTCTTCCATTTTTGTTTTCAGTTCTTTCTCTCTCTTCTTTTTTTTCTGCTTCTTTTTCTAGTTTTGATTTTTTTCGGGTCGGGTCGGGTCGGGTTCTCGGCCTGCTTTTATTAACTTTTTAAGTACAAATGAAGTTGTTGTATTACTTTGATGCATAGCTCTCGTAGCTCAGTTGGTTAGAGCACCCGTTTAGTAAGCGGGAGGTCTTGAGTTCGACTCTCAACGAGAGCAATTATTAGTTTCATTTTTTGCATGATCGAGAGAAATTTTTACTTAATATCCGTATAAAAAGCACATAACCATAAAAACGTGACAAAGGAGAGTCTGTATGTTAAAAAAATTCAAGTATTTTATCTATTAAAAGTAACATAATAATAATAAAGATAATGGTATGAACACAAAAATAATACTTGTATATCTGTATATGGAGTAGAAGTGGTCACGATGAGTTCGGCTCGATTTTAGGCAGATTTTGTAAATAAAAACTCGGAACAAAATTATTTTTACTAAATTTAATGTAGAGAAGCACTTTATTACTTTTTTTTTTTTTTTTTTGGTTTTTTATTTTTTATTTATTATGTTTTTTTATTTGGGAAACCTTATCTAATGTATGGGTTTTAGGTTAACCATTTCTAGGAATGGCCAAAAACCTTTACCTAGCCTGACTTTGTGGACTATTTTTTATCATTCGTTTGACCATATCAGCCTGACATTACTGATTAAATAAATTTTACATAACAAATACTTCGTTCATTAAACATAAATCATCAAATTTTGATGAATAAATCTTATGCAATAATACTTATGAAGAATTTGTCACGGAAAACGAAGAGGACAATCAAATACACACAGAGCGTTATCGAGTATCTTGTTCTATTAATATGTAATTATAGAATTTTTAATTATAAAATTGAATATATTTAGCGGTAAAAAGCTACAAATATATAAAATGATAAAGCTAAAGTATTTCATAACTTATTTTTCTAATTTGATTCGAAGGTGATCTAAACGTGACCTTAGTTATTAATGCTTGATTTTTACACCTATACCAGGTTACCCCTCAATCCTATCGTATAATGCAAATTAATATATATATATATATATATATATATATATATATATATATGTATATATATATATATATAATAGTTAGGTGCATTATTGCTGGATACATTAGTAACAATTTTATTAAAATTTAAGTTAATGCAAAATCAAAGATATTAATAGTTAAAGTACTTGAAGATATGCGTCTTAAAAATTGTGTAAATTAAAGTAGATACAATATTATAGAATTGAGGGAATATAAAAAAAAACAAAAAAAACATGATAATGAAAACAAAATGACATAAAATAAATACGAAAATAAATAAAAAAATCTAACAAAAAAACAAAAACAAAAAAAACTTAGATACAACGTATAAAATATAATTCCGTCATTCTATTTTAGCTGTAACATTTTCTTCATCATATCGCGTTTGTCAATGTACAACTTTGACAATTAATATCACTAATTAGCAATTATTAAAAATTATAAAAGTTTATATTGATAAAATATAATTCCTTTAATCAAAATTATATGACACGTTTGCCACTGCAAAATTCAATCAGAAATATTTAGAATTATAATATTGTAAAAAAAATATTAGTAATTGAATTTTAATTAAGTACCCATGCATTGAAACAAATTTAACATGATCGGCAAAATCACTATGATTTATTTATCTATATAAATCACAAATGTTTGTTAAAACAAAGCTTAAGAGTAAGGGTCTTTTCACATTTACTTAATTTCAATTCAGTTCAGCTCTAATCAGTTCAGTTCAGTTCAGTTCAGCTCCAATCAGTTCAGTTCAGTTCAGCTCCTAATTTCCTTCTCTCATAAAATATTCATTTCAGCTCAGTTTAGTTTAGTTCAGTTCAGTTTAACTCCAATCACTTCAGTTCAGTTCTGCTCCAATCAGTTCAGTTCAGCTCAATTTAATAAATGTGAACAGGCCCTAAGTCAAAAGTCTATATATACATGTCATCATATAATTTGGAACAAAGGTAATATACTGAGACGATTTAAACAAAAATTCCAAATAAATATGTTTTAATGTACCTATAAATTACAAAACTTAGTTAAAATAAAATTTGTAAATATTAGTATAAAGTCAATATGTGTCAATTAAAAAAACAGATGAAGCATATAAGTTAGAGTTGAGCGAAGGGAGATGATTAAGTAAGTGAAAAGGGAGACGAAGGAGAAGGCCGGGAGAGCTGAGGATATGAGAGAGATAGATGGGAGATAACCAGATAAGAGAAGGAGACAAGAGAGACGAGATTTTGACTCATCAAATATCATTAAATCTACATAATTTAACTATTGTATTAGATTAAAATTAATTAATCTCGTTTTATATGCAACTTCATGAGAGATATGTTACTCATACAACCTAAGTGAAAATCAAAATTATATAGAGTAGAATACGACTATACGAGTAATAGCTTCTCTTACAAATGTTACAATAATAATACAATCTATCAACTTCTTTAAAATAATGTTTTTTCCTTTTTTTTACCTTAAACTAAATAAATAAAATCAACTTCTCTGAAGCAAGGAGAATTCTTACTCTCTTTGTATTTATTATAGTAAATGTTTTGATAATGATCATCATCAAGTCGCTTTGGCCGAGTGGTTAAGGCGTGTGCCTGCTAAGTACATGGGGTTTCCCCGCGAGAGTTCGAATCTCTCAGGCGACGTTTTTAAATTTGATGAAGCAGATTTTCAACAATACACTCCATGCATTGACAGTTTTTAGTTTTTACCGCAGCATTAGCTCAAAAAGATCTATGTCTAATATGCAATGATCATTAAAAAATTTATTGACTTACGTAGAAGTAATTTTATTTTATGTTTTTTTAAGGGCATTTTATGTTTGAAAGTATTTAGTCGTGTGAGAGCTTATAACAATTATATGTCTCATTGTAAATCATAATATTAAATTATATACATATATATTTTTTTTACTTAGGGCCTGTTCACTAAATTCTAGTTCAGTTCAGTTCGGTTTAGCTCCAATCAGTTCAGTTCAGCTCCAATCAAATCAGTTCAGCTTTTAATTTCCTCTCTCATAAAATATTCATTTCAGCTCAATTCAGTTCAGTTCAGCTCCAATCAGTTCAGTTCAGTTCAGTTCAGCTCAATTCAGTAAATGTGAACAGACTCTAATACTTGTATAATTTGGGACATAAAGTACTCAATTTAGGCTGCGTTAATGTCAAAATGTTGCCATGCATTTTATTTATTTATTTTTTTTTTTTTTTTTGAAAAGGTGTAAGCAAAATTATTGCCTTTAATTTTCTAATAGCTAGTTATGGTTTTACCCTCAATATTACGAAATATTATTATTTGTATTATTATTATTATTATTATTATTATTATCATAAAAAAAAACCTACAAAGTCAATCAATTTACAAGAAATTGGTGGGGAGCCGAGATACAATCTGGGCCCCCACCCCTCTAGCTATATCGACCCCGATCCTGCTGAAGATGTGAGTAGCTGCACGAGCACCAATATCTTGAGTCTTAGCGAACGTCTGAACCCGCTTCAGTAATGCAATAACATCTTTCTCTAATTCCCCCAACGAAGAAAATGAGAAAGGAAGAAAACCATAGCCAATAGCCCTGCAACGCGCCCCATACTTGTCCCGCTTCTGTTGAGCCGCTGCCGACACAACACGACCAGGAACGAAGTCTGATAACCCCGATTGCGTTAAAGGTGAAGACCCCGTCAAGTAGATATTATTATTATTATTATTATTATTATTATTATTATTATTATTATTATTATTCACAACAACGTTCGTTTTATGATTTTATTTTCTTTACCTAAATAATAAGTCTCGATAAGATGGAGAAAGTAGATTTTGTATAATTTGTGGTTAGTGCACCCGGGTGCACCATGCACATGGTGCAACCAAAGAACATTTAATATATTTAAAAGAACATGGGTAAAAAATGAATATGTTTTTATTTTATTGCAATTGCAAATCAATCACTCTCTTCTTCAGCAATTTCTCACTCCTCTTTCTCTTCCAATCACCCTCTTTCTTGCTGCCAATTTTCTCTCTCCTTTACACCATTGTTTTCATCTCAGAATTTCAATGAAGCTCTCAAATTGGGCTCATTTTGCTTCAATCTCGTAATAATGGTACTTCTTCTATTGTTTGGGTAAAAACCATTTCCAAAGTACTAATTTTCTCTCTCTAGAACTTTTCTCTCTATCTTTTTCTATTTTTTCAAAAAAAATCAAAATAGCAAAATTGTTCATCTTCAAAGTGAAACCCAAGAAAAAAATTGAACTTGTTTCAACAATTCAACCTTCAAACTTGAACAAATGGTGGATTCAAGTAAAATGTAAGTATAAATTTCGTACATGCAAATTATTTTTCATCAATAATTTTAAAGTCATAATGTTTAATTTTGTGAATTTGGGGTTTTTTTTTAAAAAAAAAAATAAAAATAAAATAAAGCTATGAAGTACAAGTTGTTCAAAAAAGAACAATTGGAGGAGAAAGAAGAATAGTAACAAATTGAAGCCAACTGAAAGATAACCAAGCAAGGTTAATTTTTCAAACACTAGCTTGTTCTTTTTCAAACAGTAACATGTTTTTTTTATTTCATGTTCTTTAAAATATGCCTAATGTTCTTTTCGGAGGCCATGTTCTTTGTCAAACACAAACATGTTCTTTTGTTGAAGATTATAATGCATGTTCTTTTTCAAATATTAGCATGTTCTTTTTCAAACACTAGCTTGTTCTTTTTTCAAACACTAACATGTTCTTTTTATTCCATATTCTTTAAAATATGCCTAATGTTCTTTTCGGAGGCCATGTTCTTTGTCAAACACAAACATGTTCTTTTGTTGAACACTAGCTTGTTCTTTTTTCAAACACTAACATGTTCTTTTTATTTCATGTTCTTTAAAATATGCCTAATGTTCTTTTCGGAAGTCATGTTCTTTGTCAAATACAAACACGTTCTTTTGTTGAACACTATTATGCATGTTCTTTTTCAAATACTAGCATGTTCTTTTTCAAACACTCGTATGTTCTTTTTTTTTTTTTCTCTCGTGTTCTTTAAAATAAGCCTCATATTCTTTCCAGGTGCACCATGCGCATGGTGCACCCGGGTGCATTATACTATTAACCTTTTTTTTCTTTTTTTTTTTTTTGTTTGGAATGGCAAGTTATGATAGATCTTGTATTCGCGGAGTTTTCAATCAACAAGACATCAACAACAAACTTGTAAAGTCGTAAGTTATCCTATACTCAACGAGTTGGTTACAATTACAAACCCATGCGTGCTTTGCCTTGCATGGGTTGCCATAACTCTCAACAAAGTTGACACAACAAGAACATACACGTCGTTAGAGAATCTAACATTAAAATGAATTTCCCTCATTTATATATATGTGTATATAGTACAATAGTACATATACGTTTATATTATTGATGCAGATTGGAGTGTACAGATTACACAAGCAATAGAGTTGAATAATTTCCTTTCTTCCATACATCTCTTCAATATATATCAAAATAATTGCTCAACTTTACATGTTTTTAATTGCTTTTGTATACAATGGTGACGTTTTTAACAACTTTAATCTAATTTACACAATTAAAACATTAAATTACACAATGGTAGAAGGATGTATTTGTACTATAATAAATGTAACGTTATGTATATATCCTTTATGATCTGACCCCATGCAATTATTTATTTGCTACTTTAAGGATGGAACTATCATTTTGACAAATCTTTTGGTTAGCTAATACGGAGTCAAAATACTAGTATGAGTGTATGACATTTCCCTACCTTATAAAAAGTAGAAAATTGCTCTTATGAATAGTGCATGGACTATTATACCCCTTAAAATGTTTGTTTACCTTCTTACCTCCATGTGTAATTTTGTAATTTTACTTAAGACCCATTAATCAATTACAATAAATGGAGGATGGAAAAATAAAGTTTGAGGTTATGGTTTAATTTCATGACAACATTAGTTAATGGACAACGAAAAGTTATTGCTTTATGTGGGCGTTATTTTAAAGCAGTATAACTAAAGTTTAGAATGTTGCACAACAATACAACATTCGATCATCACATTAGTTTGAGGTTATGGTTTAATTTCATGGCAGCATTAGTTAATGGACAATGAAAAGTTGTTGCTTTATGTGGGCGTTATTTTAAAGTAGTTTAACTAATTAAAGTTTAGAATGTTTCACACCTATACAACATTCATCACATTTATTTATATATTTTCAAGTGTTACATTTCCATACCTACCCAAGGATATAATTGTCAATAATTTATTTCTTAGTATATGTGTTTAAAAGCATAGCCAATAGATTTTGGGTGTCATGACAAGCTATTACAACTCGACCATAAACATCTATTATGTCGCGCGCAACGCGCGCGTAGGCTCCCCTAGTATATATCAAAGGTTGAGACTTGTACGTACGACTTGTTATTTTCCACATCTTATATGTTCTTTTAACTTTGGCAACTTTGTTTTCAGAAATACCTAATTGAGACAATTATTTGTAAGCCAAAAGGAAAACTTATATTTTCTCCTTTTTTTTTTTTTTTATTTTTTATACTTGACTCACTTTGACTTTATACTATTTACATCACTTTTTTTTTTGACTATTTTGGTGAAAATGTATATGATAAAACATATTCAGTTAGAATCTTAATAAAAATGTTATAATGAATATTGTACTATCATAATATATATGAAGTAATTTTTCTAATTTTTACTTATCTATACTAATATATTAAAAAGCGTTTATAAGAACGTCCACGTGTCACGTAAACTCCCCTCATTACGCCACGTCACCAACTCAACTAATCATTACGCCATGTCATGCACAAAGATGTTCCTAAGAATGTCCACGTGTCACGTAAACTAATCATAACACCATGTCATGCACTTATAATATAAAAAAAAAAACGCTTACACACAACCTCTAAATCTAAAACTAAGTGTTTACCACCAAACTAAGTTATTTTTTATGTATTCTTTTGAATGTAAAATATTAATATGTAACAAATGACTATTCAATATGAACAATAAATATAATTACAAATAATTGAGTTATAAATTACAATGTATATTAATGATCAACCCTATATAATAACCTGGGGAATCGCCCGGGCTCAAAAACTAGTTGAGAATAAAAGTTCGTTATTGACGACTAACAATGTTTGTAACCACAACAAGCTAATGTGCTACACTTTTCAGAATAAATAGTGAAGCTGGGAATATGAAATGAATTGCAAGTAGCCTCCAAATTAAGGTAAACTACCTTTCATATAACGCCATTAATTAGGGATTACAAGAAGTTAAAACAACTCATAACAACAAAGAAAGAATCGCAAGAGAAACTTAAACAAGGATTTTGAAGCCATTAAGGCATTAATACAATATTCAGTTCCGCCTCAAGCTCAAAAACAATCTACTCCATATCAAATTCTTTTACTTAACCTCTACCGTAGAAAACAACCATATATCATTCAATGTGCCTTAGGACCTTAGGTTAGCTATATACACACAAATATATGTATGAAACTTAAGGTTGTAAGAAGCTAACTTATTATTTAACATATGAAAATTCTTGTGACAATTTTATATCCTGAATCAGAGTAACCAATATCAATCGTAGCCTCGCACAACCTGATATTATTCCAAGCGGCGCAGAGAACACCTTGTCTTTCGAATGAGTTTTAAAAACATTGTCTTTTGAAGGAGATCGAAAAAACCTTGTCTTTCGAAAGAGAAAAACTCTTTCTTTCGAGGGAGACAAGTTCTTTTCAAACGGAGGAACCATTATTATAAACTAAAAACAAACAAAAGGCAGAAAAAACTTAGATTGGGACTTTCCATCATCAAGATCCGAAAATAGCCTAATAAAGTTGACAAAAGTCTACTCCCACTCGGATGTTTACTATTGAATTATTTGGATATCTAATTCTCCCTCAAAAAGTCAAACTATGTATGGTCAATAATTATATTATTAATTAAAGACTAATAATGGTCCGACGCCATAAATGAAACCAAGAAATGTATAAATGGAAGAAATTGTCTCAATATATATTACAATAAACTCTATTGTTATTAGAGATAGGAGATAATCAATATTATCGGAAAATATATGTGTGATTGAGTATTTATTTTCAATAAATCCCATATTCGGAACCCCTTTTCCCGTTTCATTTATAATGTTCTTGTGATTAAAGGGGAATTGGATATGTCTTGCGAAGAAGCGAAGTATGTACAAGAGTAGCTAGAATGACAAAGCTAACAGCCATCATTAATCTTTAATTTGTTTCCATTATTCCTCGTTTCACACTGTAGAGTTTGCGGCTACTATGAAGTCCATGGACAATTGGACAGGCCAATTCCCACCTATAAGTGTAATTCGTGGTCCTACTTTATTTATAAATTAATCTTTTTTTTTTCTCAATTATCATGAAGAGATAACATTTCTAAACAATACACGTAAGTGAAGTGTCTCAAATTAATATAAGAAAATAAAGTAATTTAACACTTTTTTTTTTTCGAAACAAAAGTAATTTAACACTTTATAAAGAAACAAAATTGCAAATTAGAGGTTATTATAATAAGCACTTTAGGAAAAAAAATTAATTAAATCGTTACAATGGCTACCATTTTTGAGTTGCCATCGAATTACTAATTGAATCTCAAGATCGATTCTCAACAAACTTTGTCTTATGCATCAAGGATGTTACTAAGCATGAAGATTTTGTTAATCAAGAAAAGATATTTACATACCAAAACTAGAAGGGGGGAAAAATACCATTATCTTTGACTTGATACAATTGTTATATTAGTTGTACTGTAATAATTTTTTGATTATTAAACTCTTGATGCTCAATATTATCCTAATATCCTTAATAATTGTAGTCCATGCAATGCACAAGTCCGTTGTATCAATAAGAAAGATGGTGGAATTAGATAGAGGAAAATAAAGAGAAGGGGAAATTTTTTAAAAACCAAAAAAAAAAAAAAGAAAGAAAAAAAAAAAGGAACACTATATGTCTATATTGATTTTCGTTACTTTTATTCTTTTTTCTTGAATAGGATAAATTAATAGAGTTGACATATGAATTAAACAAAGGCGAACATGTTAATTAATACGGATCAGAGCACCATGTTATTTGGATGGTACATGGATTAAACAAAAGCCAATGCAAAGTTTCAAACATGCAATATTATTTGTTTGGCACATGAATCAAATAAACCTTCATATTAAAAAATATACCCTTATGTATCCAGTATCAAACTAGCAATTTGTGTGCTACAAACTGATGCATAATTTTAACCATTTAATAAATCTAGCTAATGATCACCCTAAGGTGTTAGATTAACATTGAAAATATTTCTTAAAGTGTTTTCAATTTGGGAATGCATGTCAAAATCATGCATCGATTGGTGTAATTAATGTTAATTAATTTTAATCTAATTTTTCAACTTTTAGTTATCTTATCCAAGTAATTAGCTTTTGCTTAATATCTTTAATTATTTAATGACAAAATAAATTTGTAAGGAAGTTAATATTATGATAATATACAACATGACTAATAATCTAGCAAAATTTTACGAGTACATAACGAACATTAGTCATTTGTATGATATCATAAAATCAAGTTAAAGTTAGTTTGTAAATATTACAAAAGGTTAAATTAATTTACTTGTTTATATACGAAGGGAATAATACATGCTATTGTTATAATTACTAAAACCCAATAGAATAAGTACGATCATTATATTAAAAACCCATGATATTGGGAAGGGTTTTATAATTGGTAACTTTGCCTATCAATTTGAAATATTTATTTGACCCACAATACCGTATACGTTCAATGAGAAATTTCAAACATCATTAATTCAATGGAAAAACTCAACATAACACGATGACAAGAATCACACAATGTTTAAATAATTGGATCACAAACTCACAATCTTACCCATATCGATACATGGAGTATACTTTCGAACTAAAAGCAAAAGTAGTAAAAGCAAAACTTGTAAAAACAAATCCTAAAAACCCTTAAACACAAAGTTGATATGCTTGTATAACATGTCTAACAAAAACAAAAATAAACCAAATAACGTGTAAACGTGATTATAGTATTCACACGCATAATCACCTTCATTCCTCAACCCCTTGAATTTCTCTTACACTTATAAATACTCCCACCACTCTTCTTTTCCGTTTCAACTTTTCTCTTCTCTCTCATTTTCTCTCTCCTCTTACAAATTAAACTCCATTTAAACAATTAAGCACTCACTAATTTCATATCATAATCATAATCATAATCATTTCATTTTCATTTTTATTATTTCAACTTTCCAACCACAACTTCATTTACCTTTTATAATTAAATTAGTCAAATTATTCAATCATTTCTCCTTATCCTAGCCTTAATTAATTCCCCAAAACCATATTATTAGTGTTACTATATAAGTATATATTTCAAATCTCATTATTCCATTATTCTCTTGTTTTGTTTCCTCTCAATTTCAAGACTACATTCTTTGTAATTCATTAAGAAATCATGGTGATAAACCATAGAAACAAGCTAATTATAAGCTTGATTCTTGTATTAATCGCGATTATTAGACCGATAAATTGTGATTGCTCTACAAATGTTAGTAGGAAGAGTTTTCCTAAGGGATTTTTTTTTGGCACTGCATCTTCTGCCTATCAGGTGCGCTTTTTTTTTTTAATTTATTTTTTTTTTTTTTCAAGAATTTTATTATCACAAGAAGTGAAGGAAATTGCAGGAGATAGCTAGTTAAGTCATGTGATACGACTTTGTATGTTTGTGATCTTTTTTTAATACTTTCTTCGAATTTATTATCAACCTTTGTCAATGCATAATTTTAACCGATAACATAATTTTGATGAGTCGTTATAAATACTTGATGAATTGAATTTTAAGATATATGTAGTTTAGAACGACTTTTAGAAGTGTGTAACAAAATCCCACGACTATTGAAAAAGTCACTAATATTTCCACTAAAAAAACAAAATAAATTGTAGAAACTAGAAAGTATATAAATATTTTTTTTAAAAAGAAATATGTGGTAGAGAGAATTATGTAAGATGACAAAGAATTATTAGAGGAGGAAATTAGAAACAAAGGATAGACCGTAGAGATGCGTATTTCTTAACGAGACAAAAGCTTTAAATTTTTTAAGGAGGAATTCTTGCGAGTTTTATTCCTTGCTTCTAGCTTATTCTAGTTGAATGCCAAATAAAAGAAACTAAAGCATAAAGCCAAAGGCAATAGGCAAAAAAAAATAAAATTTTAAAAACAGATGACATTGATTATTGATTGATAATTATGGTATGATTAGTACGAATTAGTTTAGACTTTTTTGTTAAAAACAATACTTGTATAGTTGTATAAGATGTGGCGAATCTAGAAATAATATTAATGTTTTAAGTATTTCGTAATTTTGTATGTAAGCGATTTTAAACTTTAAAAAGTATGATCTTGACTTATTTTTAATGGGGACGTGGATGTTCACTTAGAGGGCAAAAAAGGAAAATGGGTCCGACCTAATGATAATAAGTCGAAAATGGTGGTGTAATCTTAGCTTTGTTTAGAAGGAATTCCTTAAATAGTTATAAATAGTTCCTTCAAGGCACAATAGCATAGTTGGTGAATAAGACGTAACGCAGAAATTAGGGTATATGCCTGAAATAGGTGGTGGAGTATTTAGGGATTATTCATACTACATACAACATACGACATAACATACTCCATACAAAATAACGAAGTTGAGTACGTTTTTAGCATTTAAATAATGTACATTATGAGTAATTACTATACTTTTTGCAGTACATAATATTATTAAAACGTACCCTGATAGTGATAAATGATAATGATATGAAGATTGAAGTCTTATACTAGTACATAGGTTTAGTACTCGTATATATACATTTCAGAATATAAACCTTTTTCTTGAGAATATTTTCACTACTATAAAAATTTTCCAAGGAAAAAAAATGGAAGAACATTGGTTTTAATCTGTTGTTGCACACTTGCACTAGTTTAGTGGGGTTGGTAAAGAATTTGAATGTGAAGAGATGTGAGAAGTCAATGTGGAAGTATGGCTGTCTGGGCATCTAAGCTAGGCCCTTTGTCCACTAATCTCTGTTTCTTTGCCACCCAACAATCTATTTATCTAAGATACTTAGATACTCATTTTTATATATTTATTTATTTTTTTGTTTAGAGAGGCACAAGAGCAGATTCATGATAATATATCCGATAATCTCCTAGAATCGGAAGGGAAATTCTCATCATCCTAACTATTCCTAATTCCTTACTCTCATAGTCTCACGTATTTGCGCCATTTATCCCTAAAAGCTCTTACATAAAACCGATCCTGGTCGGAAAAAAAAAAAAAAAATACTGAGGGAGCGAGTCATAGGTCAAATTCCTTAATTTATTTTTTCCTTGTAACTCATTCAAATAAAATTAATATAGTCAATTTTGACTAGTCTTCTGTATTAGCCATACTAGGACACAAAGTGAATGATTTTAATGAAGTTTGAAAAATTGGGTGCATATTAATTTTGCAGTACGAAGGAGCTGTAAAAGAGGACGGCAGGGGACCCTCTGTCTGGGACAAATTTGCACACCAATTTGGTAATTTTTCATTTTATTACTACGTATTTTTTTCCTTTGGCATATATATTATGCTATTATTCTATATTTTTTTTTTTCTCACCTTTAATTTTTGAAAAAAGTCGCTCACATTTTAGAGGAGGAGTCGGTGATTTATAAAAGTCTCAAATTTCGAGAATCATGAAACATAAATGATGACTAATCTTAATTTGGGACGTTATTCTCGTATTAGTATGAACGTGACTTTCGTCTAACACACAAAGTCATAACTACAATTTGCAACACTTTTCAAGTTGTTGAGAACTTTGCATGTTCATAGCTTCCAAATCTCCGGGATTTGCTAAACAAGCCAACCCAGTAAAAAGAATATTTATATTGTGTCATTATAGATACGTGTGGCCGCGTCTCAAATAATTATAGTGATAAATGTTTGTGGTGATATTTGGAATGGTTATGGTGGTGCTTGTTTCTCGTTAGTACGAGTACTAAAGATAAATTATAATGGTATTCATAACACGGAGTAAATAATTTTTAGTACAACACGAGCTAAGTATCATTAGTCCACATCGAATGAGAGCTATAAGCCTATTAGGGAGGCTTGTATCGAGTAATTGAAATTTGAAATATAAGGCTTAACCTTGTATAAACTAACAAAAGTCTTTCTATTTGACTATTTCGGCCTTCTTTTAGCCCTCTAGTCCGTCTATTCATGTTATCTCCTATATAATCAAGTCTTTGAACAAGGATAAACTATTCAAGATACAAGATTTTGACTTATAAGGTTCAAATTCAATAGTCATTAAATAGGCTTAATTTGTTACCTTTTGTGCAGGCAAGGTCATTGATTTTAGCAACGCTGATGTTGCAAATGATCATTATCATAAATACCTCGTAAGAACTACTCACTTTGATGTTCATAGCTTGAATTCAAAAATATTGTTCTCTGTTTTTGAATGTAATTAAATTATATGGACATAAACAGGAAGATGTAAAACTTATGAAGGACATGGGAGTCGATGCATACAGGTTTTCGATATCTTGGACTCGGATCTTTCCAAGTAATTCATCTCTCCACTAATGAAACTTTCTTTTGATTAACAACTGCTAGTCCTTAAATCTTGGTGCTTAATCATACACAATATTTTGATAAACAGATGGAACTGGCCAGATAAATCAAGCCGGAGTTGATCACTACAACAATCTAATCAATGCATTACTAGCTAATGGTACATAATTTATCAATCGATTTTGATAGGAATATCATAGTTATCGAATACTATATACTAAAAATGTGGCTTAATAATGTGTTATAGGAATTCAACCATACGTGACAATGTACCATTGGGACACTCCTCAAGCCTTGGAGGATGCTTACAAAAGTTGGCTTAGCCCTCAAATCATGTAAAAATCCTACATCATACATCAACTTGAAGTTCATTTTGTTTAAGTTGATTCACATTTTTATATGTTTTTCTCGGTATGTATGTTTTATTTTTAGAAATGATTTTGGTGTCTACGCGGAGACTCTATATCAGAAGTTCGGGGACAGGGTTAAGCACTGGATAACATTAAACGAGCCTCATACGGTTGCGTCTCAAGGCTATGATATAGGCATTTTCGCTCCAGGGCGATGCTCCATCCTTCTTCACTTGTTTTGCAGGGCAGGGAACTCTGCTACTGAGCCTTATATTGTTGCTCATAACTTGCTTCTTGCTCATGGTACTGCAGTCGATATCTACAGAAGAAAATACCAGGTAAATGTACTTTTATTTGGACTTTATCAGCTGACTTTTAATCTAAAGATCAACTTTTAACAGTATAATGTACATACAAGAGTTAACTTGATTGAGAGTACTAGTGACATGTTTAGATAGTAGTTTTGATTGAATGTTTGTGACATTGGCAGAGAAAACAACGCGGATCAATTGGAGCAGCGTTAGATGTGATGTGGTATGAGCCAGAAACCAACACAACAGAAAATATTGAAGCAGCTCAAAGAGCACAGGATTTTCAGCTTGGCTGGTATATATGATTGATAGTCTTTTCGAGTATTATATCTATCATACTGTATGTTTTGCTACATTTTCGAATAAAATGAAATAACTAAGTGGAATGAAACATTTTTAGGTTTCTTGATCCATTGATGTTTGGAGACTATCCTGCTTCAATGAGGCAGCGAGTAGGGGACCGTTTGCCAAAGTTTACAGCAGCAGAGTCAGCTCTTCTCAAAGGGTCGCTGGATTTTGTAGGCATAAATCATTACACTACATATTATGCAAGGAACAACAAGACTAATATTATTGGGATTCTGCTCAATGATGCTCTTGCTGATTCTGGCACTGTGACTTCGCGTAAATCTTCCTTGAACTCTACTTAATCAATCTATGCTGCTACTTGGTCTGACTATATTAGAATTTCAACCTTCTGTGTTTTTTTGTTCATTTTCAGCATTTGGTCATGATGGTAAACCTATCGGAGAGAGGGCTAATTCGATATGGTTGTACATTGTACCTCGAGGAATGAGAGAATTGATGAACTATATCAAAAACAAATATGGAAATCCCATGGTCATCATAACTGAAAATGGTATGTACATACTAAAACTAGCATTTTAAATCTGCTATAGCAAAATAGTTGGCCTTAATGTAAGCAGACATACAATAATCTACTATATATGTGTTACAGTCCTCTGTAACAGCACACTATAACATGATGTAACTCTTATAAGATAGAGTGCGCGGGCTGCTCAGATGGTTGGAGCTACCCTCAGACCCCTGAGATTGCCAGGGAGTCAAGTACTCGCCTTTTGTCAAATCACAAAATATTTCTAAGTGTTTCAGAAATCAGAACATACTGTTACACCAGTTAGAACTCTTTTTTTTTTCTTTCTTTTTTTTTTTTTTTGACAAGACACCAGTTAGAACTCTGAAATATAGTACAGTGTACTTAAAATCTGAATTGTTGCAGGGATGGATGATGGTAACAATATATTCAGATCCTTGAATGACTCGCTTAAAGACGAGAAAAGAATTCGATACTACACTGGCTATCTTGAAAATTTGGCTGCAGCTATCAAGTAAGTGACAATGATCCAAGGAAGTACATGATGTTGTTAATTAGCTAAGTCTTATACATTTCGGATCGAATCACTTACAAGGTTGATTGTTTGTTAAAAATGCAGGGAAGATGGGTGTAATGTGAAAGGATACTTTGCATGGTCATTTCTGGATAACTGGGAATGGGCAGCAGGATATACTTCTAGATTTGGTCTTTATTATGTGGATTACCAGAACAATCAAAAGAGATATGCTAAGAATTCTGTTCAATGGTTTAAGAACTTCTTGGCTTGTTGAACCATTCTTTGTATTAATTTGGACTGAAAAGTGAATTTGAAACTGTGATAAATTGAAAAGAAACAACAAAGGGTGTTTATGTGACTATTCTTTCCATTGTATTTGTACTGATATAAAGTGAATCATACAGATTATTTGCACTCTATATTTAGTTATTTACTTTTCCAATCATTACATTTTTTTTAAATTGTAAAGAGAAGTGAAATGGATAAATGATGTAAATGGAATTTGATCGCAGGTATTGGTAACTACTTCCAAGACCACACGTCCACGCCACAACATATAGATGTAAAAGAGGTTAAAATATCTATAAATAATTTTAAATCACATCAACCGATCAACCTTTAAAAGTTTTTTGTTGGAATCAATACCATTTCATTTAAGTCTTTCTTTCCATCACACATAATTACTGATTAACAAATAAGAAACTTTGATTGACATCCTATACGTTAAATGAGAAAATTAGTCATGTTAAAAGGAAGAACATAAACCTCATACAATCCATATAGACCAAAAATTAAAGATTCTAGAATGTTTGAGGGGATTCACAAATCAATTCGTTATTTCACAAGTGATTGACCATATTGTCGATCTATGTACGGGTTATTTTTATTTAGAAGTCATTATTTATTGAAGTGATTCTAAATCTATACCTCATGAAATATATAAACCCAGTAAAATAATTAAAATTTGTCGTAACTCGGTTAATTTTGATTTATCTAGAGCTCATACATATTAACTTCAAATTATAAATGAGCCCCCATCTCTATTGCTCAAAATACATATTAACCAAATTAAAGGATGGTAATATAAATTACCTAATTAAATTGTCTTTTACAAACATAAGTTTGATTGAATTTCCATGTAGCAGGAGCCACATCATCAGCTTGCACCATTTTCCCATCACTAGTAGTAACTTGAAACGACAAACTTTGTCCAATAAGTGGTGCATTAGTCTCCCAATTTTGTCCCCAATTCCTTCTCATTTGTAACCAACTAGTAGTGTTGGAACCCTTAACCTTAACATCCTTAACATCCCCTACACCACCCACATTATAAACGAGTACGACGATCCAATCCGGGTTTCCCTTAAACTCGAACGTAATGCCTCCTTGTTTAACACAATTTACACGGCGAAATGCCACAGGGACAATGCCTCCCTCATACACCGCGATTTTCCTAAACATTGGTTGTGTAAGGTCAAAGTGCTTCAAGGGAGGGTTGCACCAATTTTCGTTAGGCTTAGTGTAGTTAGGAGGGCAAAAGTTGGTGGCTGTTACATGGATTGATTGAGTACCATTAAGACACCATTTTGAGTCTTTACACATGATTTGGTAGCAAGCACCACATGTTAGACCGTCGTTGAAGAGGGCTGTGCTTAATGCTGTCGTTTCGAGTCCGTAGCCTTGCTGTGTGAGATTTCCATACCCACAAGCTCCTTCTGCAAGTGCACATAAATATTATGATCAACAAATTTAATTTTTGTATAGTTATTAACTAGAATGATGCATGCATATAACGTCTGTAACATTGTTTTCTACAATCAATTTATGTTGTTTTCTTATCGATGATGATTTTTAAGGAATTGAAGCAAAGAGTTGGATACAATTCATGCATGGGTTAAAGCTTACAGAAATTGCATTTCTATACATCTTTGAATTTTTTTTGTTTTTAACATTTAAATGGTTTAATCTAATCCTTGCTAAAAATAAACGTTAAAAAATAATCTTGTCTCTCCACTCTTTTTGTTAAATTTATTGGAATCTTTTTTTCGGATTGAAAAACTCAAAAAGTCATGCAAAGTGGGAAAAGTAATGAAAAGATCGAATACAGGGATTGTATTACAATTAAGTGATGTATGTAATAACTATTCAAGAAAATAATTTTCATTCTTCATACATTCAAATCTATTTTTCTTCATTTATAAGGTGTAAAAATACTTTTCTTTTTTACATATCTAATCTTTTGAGTGTTAATTCTACCATGCATCCTAAATTTCCCAAATGGTCCTGATCTAAAACTTTAAATGAAATTCAATTTCACGACATGCATAAATCTTGTTTATAAATGGTGACGTCTCCCTAATGCACCTGATAGTTTTTACGGAACTTTTACATACAGTCACAACATGTCAACAGTTAAGTCATACAAGTATAAAATAAGGTCGGAATATATATATATATATATATATATATATATATATATATATATATATATATATATATATATATAAATTAAAAAAAAAAAAAAAAAAAAAAAAAAGAAACAAGGAATTGGAAAACTCACGCATGGTTTCACGTCCATCCATGCCACCGTAGTTCGTTGCATGGGCATCTTCCCAGTCATTTTCAAATTTAGCATCAATAGCAAATATGGCTGTAATAAGCAGCATAACTAAGGTGATGTTTAACTTAGCACCCATTTTTTATTTCTCTCTCTCTCTCTAGTTTTATTTTTAATTTGAAGTTTAATTTTCTATATGTCATGTGTAGAAATGTCTCTAAGTAAACAAAGTATTTATAGACACATTGCTTTAAAAGTTTGCTTACCTAGGTGGAAAATCAAAATTTTCTTATACTCCTCATTTATACTAAGGGCCTGTTTTGATTGACTGAACTGAGCTGAAGTAAACTGAACTGAATATTTTATAAGTGAAGGAAATTAAGAACTGAATTGAAAATAATCTAAAGAGAACAACCCTTAAGTGAGTTAAAAAAAAATTTAAAAAAAAATGTAAAATAGAATTAATGTAGAAGTGTAGTTGATACGTTTCCTTTTTTTCATTTTTTTTTTTTTGTCATAATTCTAATTTACGAGTAAAATTTTTGCTTCCAAAAGTTGATGTCAGGTTTTTTTTTATTTTTTTATTTTTTTTATGGACAGTTAATAAATTTGTGACTCTTGAATAAAAGTCCTTTTTTAAAAATTTTTTAAAAAATGCTTTGTTTAGTTCAACTTATTCAAATTTATATTAGCTTATTTTAGACATAATCAGATCAGATCAGGTCTTTTTTTTTTTATTTTTATTTGCTTTTGTTATCGTTGAATATCTCTAGTATCGTTACATAAAAAATTATGAAATTTTCATATCTAGAAAGTGCATATTACTACCAATCTAATATAATTATTTCTTGTCAAAATATATCTAATTTAACATTTTTTAATTTTAATCATACACATTTATTAATGTACCAATATATTGTGGGAGAAATAGCAACAAAGTTGTGACTTCACTCATGAAATTGGTGGTTACTGGAACAGAAAGTCTTCTAATCAGTTAAAGCTTTAATTCATATAACTATGTAACTTCATTTGGCTTCTTGTAACATTAAATTTACATTCATATAATGAAAACAAAAGGGTAAAAGTTGAAAATCAGTTGTAACAAGTTATATTTTTTTAAGGTTTGACTTTACTGGCATAAGTTGTATACATAAAAAACACGTTCATTTTTCTGTTAGTCATTTGTCTGTTCTATAATTAATTGAGTTCTTAGAGATACAAAGTACCAGCTAATATCACCTGGCATGCTCCTCCTTATGGCTGGTATGTTCTAAATTGTGATGGAGCGGCGAAGGGGTGTCCTGGCCCAGCTGGTGGAGGAGGTATCATAAGGGACTACTCTGGTCAGCTCATCAAAGCATTTGCAGCTAATTTTGGCTACAGCACTGCCTTTAGAGCTGAAGTTCTTGCTCTTGTTCGAGGATTAGAAATTGCAAAGAACCTTCAAATCGACAAAATTGAGATACAGATGGATAACTTGGCCTGCATTCAAGCACTTCAAAAGCAGCAGGTAGCTTATGGGGAAAATATTCATGACCTACGGCAATGCCTTGAGCTAATTAATGATGATAGATGGCAAGTGACAGTGGCGCATGTTTATCGTGAAGGCAATAGAGCGGCGGATTGGTTGGCCAACCGCGGAGCTGTTCAAGACTCTCAATTAGTTTTCTTCAATAATTCTCCGGCGGAACTTAGTCGTATTTTAGATGAGGATATTAGGGGAGTGGCTTTGCCACGCTTCATTCCTCCGTAGTTTATGTTTCTTTCTGTTTTCCTAGGCTTCTTGTGTGCTTGTGTTTTCTTTGTTTTCTTGTTTGCTTTTTCTTTGAATGTACTCCATTCTCATTTGGATCAAAAAAAAAAAAAAATAATCCTTATTTTTTGGCCTTTTTTTTTTTATTATTATTTATTTTAGCGTAAATTTTATAGGTTAATACTTCCAAGAAAACCACCTCTATACAGCTAGCATAAATTTTGTAAGTTTGTAAGCCATCAACATACAATATACTACAATGAGGTTTTGATATGATGGTTAGACTGAGGGCTAGTTTATGAATTACGATATGTCACAAGTTTAAAAAGAGTACAGCGTGAATAAATAAAGACGTAAAATTGGATCTATTATGAAATATAATTTTTTTTAATAAATAAAAAAAAATGTAAAGATATAAATTACAAAGTCGCAAAAGGAATTGAACAAGTAATTTGAGCAGAGTAAAAATGATGAAGCTATGTTTTTTTTCTTAATTTGTTAAGCTACTGTTTTATTTACAGTGTGTTTGGATAACATTAGAGGAAGGAAAAGAAGGGGAGGGAGGAGAAGAGGAGGGGAGAGAAGAATGGTGAATTTTCCTTCCATTGTAAATTTTATTTCTGGTTTAAAAAGATACGGTAAAATATATAATACTTTAAATGCTACATTAGGCATCAAAGGTTCTATGGTGTAGTGGTTAGCACTCTGGACTTTGAATCCAGCGACCTGGGTTCGACTCCCGGTAGGACCTTTTTTTATATTCATAAACAGGGTTTGTTTTAAAATCAGGGATACGTTTTCTTTTTTTTTTTTCTTTGATCTATTAAAGATTTTTCCGGCTGTCTCCTTCAATACAGAGTGATTGAATTCACCTTAACGTATTACGCGTTTATATCCAGTAAAAAAGGTATAGGCAAGCTTGAGATTGAAATATTTACGTATACTCTGTACTTGGTAAAAAAAACCATAGTCGACTCTGTCATAACCGGCAGTAATGGTGCATGAGCAGCATGATCTATGACTTTCAGTATATCAGAGTATAACATCGTCACTTTTAATTGCTTAGGGGGGTCTTTGAGATTGATCACTTAATCACACAGGGTATATACTATCTACTTTGTATAAGGTGCAAACAAGGTACTTTAATTTTCTCATTTGATATATACTTATGCTCATTCCACAATTCTTTCATGAGCCAAAATTATCAAATCAGTAAATAGCTAGACACCTAAGTGCATGTTAGAAAATTTGAATACTATAAACATGTACTAATCATTGTTCAAAAATTGGTCTTTTATATAGCAAGAATATGATGAGGTTAATACTTCTCGGTTAAACATCCTGATTGGCCACAATTCTATCTGAAAAACCTGGACTGCAATATGAAGGCTGCAGGAATTGAAGATCAAAATGCTTTCTTAATTCACTTTAAAGACAACTCAATTGAAGTATGCATTAATATAGGGTGTAAGATCAAAATAGACAACAAAATCGCGCCTTCTTTTTCGCATTTATTGAGGAAAAGCAAAAAAGAGAAATGAGGCAGTATCATTCCTCTTGACAGTAGTTTTTGTGAGATATACAGAAATTTTGAGCACATAGCCCGTATCTACCAAAAAATAGTGTGTACTCATATCAGACAGTATCAAAACACTGCAATACATAAAATGTTTCTCAAGCTTATTTATCTTGAAGCGGCTGTCAGTGATGACCAATTTTTCTCACCCAACCACGACTGTGTAACATATCTGATAAAATAATCACATAGCATCAGAGAGGAACAAATATTAAATTTTGAACTTGACAAATATTGGATTCCTTACACTTTCAAATAACCAAAATGCACAACAAATCTAGTAACGTAGCCAGTATGTCCTGCGCCTGAACCAGTTGTAGTCGGGTAATTTCTTGATTGGTCCAATAGCAGCAATTGCAATATCCTAAAAAGTAGGAAACAAAAATATTAAGTATACAAATATGGAAGAACTAATGATATTGAGAGCAAAAAGTTCTGTGAAAATAACCTAGTACACTGCACATTTGCTCATATCACTAGCAAGCTACAGAAGTTTGGCTTAAAGGCATAATAAGCATATCTATACTCCCTCCATCCCTTACACTTTGTTTGGGTTGAAGGAAATGGAAGGAAAAGAAGAGGATAGAAAAGGCGAGAATCTCTCTTGTTTGGGAAAAGGATTGGGGGAAGGAAGCGGAAAGAGAGGAAAGGATCCATTTCCCCCCTCTTTAATAAAGTACAATCCCTCCAAAGTAGGAGAGATTTGAAGGGAAAATGGAGCTCACCTTTCCCCTCCCTATCTCTCCCTTCCAATTCCTCCTCTTTCCCTCCGCTTCCTATTCGAATTTTTTGATATCCAAACAAAACGTTGATGTTTGCTCCATTGTTCCTTTTTAGTTGTCCCTTTAAGTTTGCCTCATACCACTTTTGGTTGTAGGGTACCAAACCTTTTCTCTCTCATCTATTCCTTTTAACCAAAAACTTATAAAAAAAGAAGGAAAAAAAAAAACTTCACCGTTATTATGAAGCTGAAAAAAGGTGATGAAGGGAGTGTAAACTAGGGATTCCAATAATTAATTATACAGAGTACAAGTTATTTATCACATAAAAAAGGCCATCATAGCATACATGTATAGGATAAGGTGGCAAAGATACATTTGGGCCCCTAAAGCTCAATCAAAAAAATGCAGCTGAAAAACACTAGACTTACCTTATCAAATAAGAAACGATCAGCTGCACGTTTCACAGCACTGGCATCCACTGCATCAATTCTTGCAAATAATTCAGCGAAGGGTATTCTTCTTCCATAGGTCAACAACTGCAATTTTAATTAAAAAAAATAAAAATAAAAAATAAGATTGAAAAGTCTGAATGATCGATCATGGGAGCCATACCCGCAAAATTGCTATAAAGTACTAGCAGATCTCAGATATAGGATACTAAATTTAGGCTAAATCCAGTTGGCAAATTTTAGTTCATACATGCATACAAACCTTGTAAGATATTCAGTGCAATATGGTCATACATCTCACAAATACAATATTTTCAGAAGTTTAATTTATTTAATAGGATTTATCAAGTTTTTTCTCTTATTTTCCCTTTATGAAGAAAACTTCTTTGAGGAATTAATAATTCAGGTTGTCACAAATACAGTTCCCATAAGATGAATCCGGAAGCATAAAATTTAACCAAGTAATTTAATTGTGATTCCAATAGCCATTAGTTGCACTTGCACACAAACTCGGTCGATAGAAAGGGGAAAAAGTGAAAAACACAATAGAAAGGAGTCATTCCTTGGACCTAACCATTTCAATGTAAATTAGTCGGAATCAAAGCAAGAGGCCAAGACGCAAAATAGGGAGGAGGGAAGCAGAGAGAAACAAAGTCCTTTTCCGAGCAGCGATTGTTTATTTCATCAAAACTAAACAAAAGCCCCCATTGAAGAGGGCAAACCAAAGCAACTGACCCAATTCACGGAAATGGCCAGCATGAGTGGCAGACCCTAAATGTCAATTGTGTCGCACCTGTGGTCTGAGGTTTAATCCTCTACAGCTTTCCCGTAGAGACGAACAAGGAATGAAGGAAAAGAAAACCAGTCTCATCAGAGAAAGCTGCCAAAACACAGCAATCACCAACCTCATGACTATTGAGTAGCACCAACAGATTGAATCTCCACTCTATATATATATATATATATATATATATATATATATATATATATATATATATATATATATATATATATATGTTGAGGAATTTTCACAAAAAGGTTGACATTTATCTGGGTCAGTAAGTTGGGGAAAAAAAAGTATGGCCACCTGTCTAAATTTATTAAGAAAACAAAATCCAAATATCTGACCCATGGACACTCTACAGGCCTACAGAGTTCTTCAAATCATTGTTGTATGTTATAAACATGAATTAAATACAATTTGCAGGCCACATAACCCATCAAAAGGAGCATTCGGAAAGTAGGCAACTATAATTTAGCTCATGAGATTGTAGTAACTGTGGAGCAAGAAAAACCATATAAGCTTAAACTCTTAAACCAAGAAAAGTCTTGTAGACTTAGAAACAGTAGCATTATTATGGTTTTGTCTAGTTGAGCATCTATCATATACAGATTTTACCTCAGAAGCTTTAACAGTCAATACAGCATTATGATGTATATATGCACCAACATCCCATTCCCTACCAACACTTGGAAAAGGAGAAAAAGATGAGAAATATTACCTGCTGCCCAACATCTTCAGCAGCCCTGCTGATTCCATTACTTTTAGCAAGAAGAGAGGACTTCAGCTGCATATAAGCACATATGTTAGTTCAAAATGGTATTTTGATAATTAGTATAAGGTAGGAGGTTATAAACGTTCTTTGATTATCAAGAGCAATGACTTATCTCTGTGACAAAACAGTATAATTCAAATGAACGAGAAAAACTTGTATCTTCATGTCCTTAAAGATGTCCTTAGAGATGTCATTTAGAAACTAACATTGATAAACAAGTTTGATGACATGCATGAAAGTCACAAACTAAAAGGTAGGAGGAAACTGACTCCAAAAATTAAGAGTCCAATGATATATCAACCAATAAACACCACTGTAAAATATACTGTAAATAAAATGTAGCTCAATCAGGCTTTTGCCACATTAACAAACATATTAATGACAGACATATTAATGACAGGAAATTCATGTTGATGGAGTTATATGGACCTCTTGAAATCATGGATCTATGGTTAGACAAAGAAAATTCCTTAATATTTATTTTTTTATAGCATCCTGCTTATGGAATGGAGTTACTTTATGTATACATATATAATAAAAAGGGACATTCAGAGACCCTACTAAGAAGGGACTAGTGAAGCTAAATGGACAATCAAATAATAAATATTGCATGGCAACACCAAGCAACAACTGCAGAACTCTTTAGGCCCTTGGGGGGGAGGGTTGGGATGGCAAATCTAAAAATATAATATAATTCAAGTACCTGATTACGAGCACGGATAACATCCTCCTCTGATACGCGATAAGACAACTTGCTTATTACATGCATAATTGCATATGACAGATCATCCAAGCAGTCAGGCTGTCAGTATAAGATAATGAAAACATGTAAATCTCATTTATAAAACATCAGCAAACACTTCAAAATCTCTACAACAATGGCAATAAACTGTCTTTAAGGGGCTATAAGTAACAAATGCCCAAAGATAACACCAGAAGCTATAAGAAAAGGTATCACCTCATAAATTATCTTTGAATGTAAGCTACTAAGTGTACACGCACCTGAGCCAGAGCATAGACACCAAAGAGACCCGTATCTTTGTAGTTAATATTGAATGTTTTGATGCTCTCAGCAATTTCATTAATGGAGGTCCTTTGAACAAGCTCTGACCTGTTCACATGTTACCAAACTAATAAATAAGAAACTAAGTATCCAATTTCTTCATATTGAACTGCAATCACAATGTCATGCAAAATGGTTAAACAGAAATTTTCACTCAGAGCTTATGTGTATAATAACATGCTAAAGAGCTTATGTATCATGATGGATATGCATACCCCGCATGCTTTCCACCTTCTTCCGTTTTGCTCCATGAACCCAGCATAGTCTGCACGACCATTAAAGCAATGGCATCTGGATCTTTGCAAGAAGCTCCTTCAAATGCAACCGCAAATCGTGCAAGGGGAAGATCATCATTAATCATGCGAACCTAAATTCATTGCTGGAAAGATTAAGAGAGAAGACAGATAATAGGTCATCATGTGCTAAAAAAGCACATCGTAAGGCAAATAACTACATGCACAAACCTCTGATCCAGTGAAATTAACTGGGTCACTGGCAACTAGCTGAGAAGTTGTGATAGGATTAGCAGACAATTTAGTGAAGACCTTTTTCACTTGTTCCACAACCTCTTCATGCTTAACACCTCCCGAAGCAGAAATCACCTAACAAGAATATCAAATTGGAATCGTTCATTATTAATCATCTAATATCCATCATACAGAATTTTTCACTAGTGGATCAACATCTATGACTGATTCCTCTAAAATAGACGAAATGAGGTCAAAAAAGCAAAACATATACAAAATACAAAATAAATTACCATTCTGTGGGCAGCACAGTGAGAGGACATATAGTCTTGAATATCGGCTTTAGTAATGGATTTTATAGTATCCACAGACCCAGAAACTGTTTTACCAAGTGGAGTATACTGGAATGCAGTAGCATGTAACTGGTCCATGATAACTTGGTCACCTTCTACACCCATCTGGAAGAAATGAGGAAACAGCAACTACATTAAACATCAAAGCACCAACAGCTGTAGAAACACTAAGTTAAATTACAATTAGAAAAAAATGGAAGGGAAAAAAAATTCTCCTACCAATCTATAGAGTCCGCTATGGTTAGCGCTTACAGATCAAGTGTTTGCTGATATTACATTGGAATTCAAAATGGACAAGCGATTACTTACTTCGATATTTTACAAATTTAAATACAAAGAACATACTCCGTGGATTAAGGTGGGAATGGGTAAACATTCAAAAGGGAGATGAGAAGCAACAGCACAAGCATCAACACAGAAACAGAACATCAGGGGTTCAGAATTGACAGCATAAAGCTGGCAACTACAGAGTATTTTTTTTTGTTCCATACGAAGTATTAATTTTACTTTTTTTAGTTTTTCTTCTTTTTTAAAAAAAGGATATAATAAAGCAAATTATAAAACAATTTTATGGCAAAATACAGTTATGGGACTCAGTTTATTACCATTTCGGACAATTCAACCAATTACAATTTGCTTTATTACCACAACAGTTATAGCTAAGCCATGACTTCTCACCAGGATCACCAGTTACCAAAAGGCATAGCTATTACATTAAAAATATATAATTAAACAAAGGTTTGGTATTGAAAGAGCTCCTACCTGATTGCTACACAAGTCATAGCTCTACACTAAACAGAGTAGAGCTACAGTCACGAAAGAGGGAGAAGAATTAATATGTTTCTAAATGAAAGCAATTATTCAATCTCTCCAAGGTTAATAGACTGCCTTTAAATGAGGGTAATAACTACCCCATGACAATGTCATCCTTCAAGCATCACCAATTCCATCTAACTAGAAAATCTAAGAAGTACTTAAAGGAGGTAGCATAAACATACACCACATAAATCATAACCAAGGATAATATCTAACACAACACATTTGCAAACATAATGGAAACGTTGCTGAAAGTAAAACAATCGAAAACTATATAACAAATCTATCAAGTCAACTACAATCCCTCTTGAAAAAACATTTGCAAACATAAAACATGTAAAAGATCATTTACCACCACCAAGTCTTCCCTAGACCCTAGCTCACAATTATCTTGTTACACTATTTATCGCGATCACCAAACTATCAGGAACACATTAAGATACTTCCCCTCCACTTCCTCTCTCAATCCTCACCATTCCACCCAAAATCGTCTACAAACAGTTCGGACAATCAGACCCTCACAGAGTCACAGCCCCCCACCCCCCACCCCCCCCCCCAAAGTATCCCTAACCGAGAGGACGATTTACTAAATACGAAACACTCTTGCAAATTGCAATTGCCTCACTTGTCGGCGTTGTCCCTCCTATACTAAAAACGCAGGCGCAAATTTTCCAAAAATAGTCCGCAATAGCTACTACCTCCATTCCAAAAAACAGTAATCACATCATCTAAAAATTGCAATATACTCGTATATCTAAAATTCCAACACTATAACACTTCCACCATAGCACAATCAATAATTCCAGAATCCATAATTATGCTAAAGCGAGATCAAAAATTGTAAAATAAAACATTTTTAAAAAATACAGTATAATAAATTGCAAAATTTACCAGCTCTTTCTCTTTGAGAATGGCATTTCGAACTTTCTCGATCTTCTCATCACTAAAATCCGAATTCTGCAACAATGACCCAAAAACCTCAACCAATTTCCCAGAATCCTGCCCCGCAACCTTCCCCAAAAACCCAGAAATCTCCCTCCCCGTAAACCCCTCCAATTCCGCGCCAATATTCTCCGCATCCTCATTCTCCGAAGTCAAAACGACGCGTTCCAAAAAACACCCAACCCCATTTTTCTCATCAGACTCAAATCTACTCCCAGAATCCAAATACACCCCAACAGAACCCGACCCAGAAGCGAGTCGTGACTCAGTAACAACCCGAAGCCCATTAGGAAGAGTAGTGATCTGAGTAGCAGGAAACTGAAGGATCTGAGAATGATCGGCGGCAGTTGGGTGTGGAGAGGTGTAGCGTAGGAATCGTGGGTCGGGATTCTGGAGAGTTTTGAGCTTAGATTTGACGGATTCTGCTAATCGATCGTAGATCATGGCGGTTGGAGGAGGAGGAGAGGGGGTTGATGGAGGTGGGGTTGAAGGGGATTGAGTGAGGGTGGCATGGTGGCGGACGGTGGAGGGGCGGTGGTGGGTGCGGCGGAGAGATTGGTGTATGAGTTTTCGAGTTGACATTTTTGGTCAGAGGAGAGAGAAAGTGGGAGAAATGGAAATGGAGTTTGTGATTGTTTGTGTGGGAAAAGGAGGAAGATGAAGATGGTGAATTTTTTGGGGGAGGGTGTGAAAGTTTCCACTTTGTTCAATGATTTGTTGCCACGTGGAATTATGCTACTGTATTCGGCTGCTTTCATTTTTTTTAACCTCAATTAAATCAAAAACTTATGAGCCTGTTTGGCATCATTTTTGGTTTTTCAACTTCCTGTTTTTCATAAAATTAAAAACCAAAAACAAGAAACAAATTAAAGTTTTTTTACTTTTCTTGCCAGTTTTCAAAATTATAATGATTTTAATAAGTATAAATAATTTTTGATTCATTATGTGACATATATGTAATATGCTTTTAAAAAACAAAAACTGAAAACCACAACGATGTCAAACGAACTCGTAGTTTTCAGGTTTGGACAATGTTCAAAATTACTCTATACTTCATTATTTCATGATTGAAATCTTTATTTATACGTAGTATTTAATATTGGTAAAATGATACTCCATATATAACATAGTGAGTTTAGTGACTAACACTTTAGTTTTTAGACAACCTTTTTTTTTACACAAAAAATATCGAAGTAGATTTAGCTATCCAATAATTGTTTATGTCAAGGAAACTGATAGTGAGGCCCACTAAAATCAATTGTTAAGGTTTTGGGATCATTTTGTTTTCAAGAATGCAAATTGAGCTTGGATTGACAAATTAAGCTCGGAAACGGAGTAACTTAAAGACTTGTTTGTCAGGAACTATCTCAATTTGTGTGTCATTATTATTTTAGCTTCAAAATTGCTCGAGTAAGGTTGTAGGGTTATTTTAGCCCTTGAGAATCCAAATTGAACTCAACATTAGCAAACACAAAAAAAAAATGACAGAAGAGCCCGTTTTGTGTGTCTAGATAAGAATGGATAGTATATGTAGAAAATATTTTATAAAGCAACTTAGGGCCTGTTCTCTTACGTTGAAATTCAGTTCAATCAGTTCAGTTCAGCCGAGTTCAGTTCAGTTCAGCTCAGTTCAGTTCAGCTCCTAATTTCCTTCTCTTATAAAATATTTATATCAGTTAAGTTCAGCTGAGTTCAGTTTAGTTTAGTTCAGTTTAGTTTAGTTCAGTTCAGCTGAGTTCAGTCAATGAGAACAGGCCCTTACCTTTTTTTTTCCTCTAACATAAGTAGGCCTTTTTTTTTGTTCAAATAAGAATTAGGATCATATGGTTATATATATGAAATTAATTTTACACACTCGTCACCTACATATTTACCCTGATTTATACTTCTCAATTCATTTATAATCACAAGTAATGTTGGAAATTTATACCTT
Source organism: Chenopodium formosanum (assembly GCA_024500155.1). NCBI lineage: Eukaryota > Viridiplantae > Streptophyta > Magnoliopsida > Caryophyllales > Amaranthaceae > Chenopodium > Chenopodium formosanum. The sequence goes on along the minus strand of CM044873.1, from coordinate 9,918,835 downwards.
AGAAAAAATATATAGGGGTTGTTTGGCAATCGGAAGTTGGCTTGTTTGACTAGCTGGAAGTATTAGTTGTATGGATTGGCTTTTAAGTTAGTTGTTTAAGCCGCCTGTTTACAAAAGTGTTTGGTAAAATTATTATTTGTTGGTAGCTGTTTATTAGTGATAAAATGGCCAACAGGCCAAAAGCCAATTGCCAAACACCCCATAGTCATATATAGTGAGTCTTGATTGAATCATTTCGATATATATTTTTCAAATATTAACTTTTACAATTTAAATTTAATTATGATATTAGTAATGACGTAAATGTATGTGTGTACATTGACAATAAATCGAGAAATTAAATCTCCAACAATACAATAAAAAAACGAAAAAAGTACATCCTTCGTTCCCGTATTACTTGCAATAAAAGCAGTATAACATGCATTTTAATGCTTCTCACAAGGAATAACGATCCTAACCTAGATTAATTTTTAATTTTCTTGTTATGGGTTATTTGAAATGTAAATGAACTAACTAAAATGGCGATGGAGTATGAATGATGCATCTACTTAATGACCGTTGACCCACCAAATTATGTTACTTAGTCCTAAACATTTTAATTATATTTGATGCCTTGACTTAGCTCCTACTCAATCTCTGCCTCTTTGCATATGCCACAACCGTCATTCTCCTTCTATCTTGGTACATGCTAACGTTATATTCCTGAATTCTCAAGTTTTCTTCTGTTGCATTATATTTCCCAAGTTTCATATTATCATTGATCACTCATTCACTCCCTACTAATAACTAATTAAGAATAATTTTTTGAATAAATATGTATTATGTCTAATAATGTAATGATATGAGAGGGTGCAACTAGATATAGTCCGACTTATTTGATGTAATATGAAGTATAAAATAAGTATTTTTTTTAAAAAAAAAAAAATTTTTGTTGTTGTTTAACAAGTCATAAGAACAGTCGAACGAGTGATGAGAACGGATCCTCTGCAATCGGGATTGAAGCTGTAAACAACTAAACTATATATCCCTCACTCTTAGTTTAAAGTTACTAGACGTTGTTTTCTTTATTTAGGGCCTGTTCATATTTACTTAATTTCAGTTCAGTTCAGTTCAGTTCAGCTCCAATCAGTTCAGTTCAGTTCCAATCAGTTCAGTTCAGTTCAGTTCCAATCAGTTCAGTTCAATTCAGTTCAGCTCTTAATTTCCCTCTCTCATAAAATATTCATTTCAGCTCAGCTCAGTTCAGTTCAGTTCAATTCAGTTCCAATCAGTTCAGTTCAGCTCCAATCAGTTCAGTTCAGTTCAGTTCAGCTTAGTTCAGTAAATGTGAACAGGCCCTTAATTGTGATTCATACACTAAAACCCTTCAATTATCAGTTTATCATAGACTAAAAATTTTTGGAAAACTAGTTGATGTGATTTTGTGAATGCCAAATTAGGAATACTAACCATCTTTGATTTGGATGAGAAGTTGCCTTGAACACCCAATAGTTTGGGAATGGCAAGCAATTTTACTTCATATAACCAATATGATAGTCGTAATTACGGAAGAACCTTTATTTTGGTGATGTAACGTTTGACTTAATTTCACATAGTAGGTAATAACTTCTAGTATGATGAACTTGGAGTTACACAGTAATATATTTTCAATTTAATGCCGATTGACTAGTGTTAAATCAACCAATAAAAATAAAATTAAATGGAGCAACTTATTCCAAATGAAAATTTTGGTCATTTTACATATTGATTGCACCAAAAACTTCCAACAACAAGTTTACCAAACAAATTTACAATCGATATGTTATCAAATTGACTACATGTATGCATGGTTAATTAAAACAACAAAGTTGGCAAAATTGTTCAAATTGTTCCATATACTTTTAATAATAAGCTAATTGACTATACATTTAAATTAGTTCAAACTGACCTAACTTTTATTCACCATAATATGACATGCATAACTAGAAAGATATAAATCGGTCAAATTTTCACCTCTAGTATTAGTCACACACTACAGGTCTACAGTGAATGGTGTAACACGTTATTGGCCACATACATGTATAAACTTGCTGTGCGTTGGTTAATTGTTCCACACATATTGGAATCTAAACATTTTAAGTCAAAGAAATTTCTTGTCTCTATGGTTATAAGTATGTATTAAAGCTCAATTAAGTTTGTAACTTATCTTAAATTTCTTCATCCTTTATTCCCTCATTACATTGCATAATTATTGTAACATACAGAGTTTATTTTACGCTTCTCCACACAAAATATTAAATCACAAATATAGGTTCTTTTTAAGGGAAAAAATAGAGTGGGTTTTATTATGATAAATCAATTTCTGCTAAAGTGGTATACCTTACGGAAAGGGCCAATACAAACTAGTTTAGAGTTGCTCCCTGCATCTCACCGAGCAATTGTATGAGAAACAATATATACAAGCCCGTCGAACATGAAAAATCTTAAAGAAATCAAAATCACATATATAGTTAATTATACATAAGTAATTTTTTTGAAAGAAAAAAATTAATAACATTTTACAAGTATATATATAATATATAATAAATATTGAAACAAATTAAATCTAAAAATAACATATATGATTAAATTTTTCCTTGCATATAATTGTATGGATCATAATAGATTGTCAAATGAGAATATATAAATAGCAAAAAAGTTTAAAATTACTCCATACAACATTTATACAAAACAAGAAATACATCAATACAAGTATTTAATAAGAGACAATCAAAAAATCAAATTGTGGTACGACTCTACTAGTAGTGATGTTCTTCTTTGTTAATCCAATTTTCAATAGTGTATGAACTTCTAAATTATAGTCATCCTCATGGCTTATTTTAGTTGTCAATAAATTCACGCGACACACGAGGTCAAGCACATGCAACTTCTCAACAAGTAGTACGTCCATAACAAATCTCAAGTGCCTAATAGAGAAACAGAAGAACATGGAAAATTATTACTCCCTCCGTTCCTAAATTTCATTCTTCCTTTCTATTTTTGGTATTCCAAAATTATATTCCTCCTTTTTATTTTTAGTAAGTTTCTTTAAGTAAATCAACTCTCTTTTGTTGTTTTATATTCAATGCTTTCTCACTCATCCTTACCTAATCTCACTTATAATCCTTGAGCCAAATTACAATGAATATGATTGGTTAAAATTTTTTAATTAGGAGCATGTGATTGGTCCTTTTTTTTTTGCAAAGGATTGATGACTTGTCATGAGTAATAATTAATCTATCTTTGTACTTCCCATTGCATTATCAAATTATTGTTATTTGTCTTATTCTCCCCTCCTTAATTCCCGTGTAAATTTTCAAAGAGAAATGTAATTTAGGGACGGAGGGAGTAGCTATATTGGCGGTCAATTAAGGGAAAATTACATAACTTTGAATCTTGGGTGCAATCCCATCACCATCCTAAACCCATGTACCAAAAAAAACTAATGTAATTTAACCCCCGTGAATGCAACAAAAGAGTGCCTTTAAATGATGTGTGCATGCACATTTGTGCCTTTTCATGATTGGTGGATTGATTTTTTTGGAATAGGGTGGGAGTGCGGTGGATGGTGGTTTTCGGGGTGGTGGCCTGGCTAGGTGGTTTCGAGGGGTTTAGTGGAATTTGTGTGGTGCAGTGGGCTAGGTGAGGCGACTCCGGTAATCAAAGAGGGATGGTGCTAGTGAGTGGGGAGGGGGGTTAGGGAGTGCTAGTGGTTGGGATGTTAATGTGGTGTTAAGTATGAAGAATGATCAAAGTGGTGGTTAAGGTTGGTTAGATGTAGAGGAGTTTGGGGGTTAAAATGATCATTTGGGTGGGTTATTGAGGGTTCAAGGTAGAGGAAAGTAAGGGAAATTATAGGGAGGAGAACATAATTACGATTAGCGACCTAACAAAGAATAAAAAAAATTAAAAAAAAAAAGAGAGAGACAATCGAGAAATTTGATTGATTCTCTCTTTTATGAAACTCCCTAAACAAACACCCCCCAAATAGCTTATATAAGCTCATTTTGAAATTAATATTTATTCGCGTACTTTACTTTTTACTTGTCACATCTTATCTTCTTTGTAATGATAAAAATAAGTGTAATTATGTAAACAAATTTTCATATGTGGCTTGCCACACCGTGTGGCTAGCCACATAATTTTTATTTTGTATTTTGAAAGAATGGTTGGGGTAACTTAGTAAGAGGTTACTCGATTAGTTATTAGGGGTGACTCGGCTGGTTAGGGGTTAATCACTCAGTGTGGGGTTACTCGGTCAGTCAGGGGTTACTCGGCCAGTCAGGGGCTTGGTCAGGGGTTACTCGGTCGGTCAGGGATTACTTAGTTAGACGTTACTTAGTCAGGGGTTACCCGGTCATGGATTACTTGATCAGGGGTTACTCGGTTGGTCAGTGATAACTTGGTCATGGGTTATGCGTGTGTTAGTTGGTCACAATCACAAGGTGTGGCCAGCCAAACACAAAACTTGCTGTATAATATATTCATCTATGTATATTTCCTAAATTAATTTAAAATTTTTTGACGTAATCACTCATCAATTGCTATAATTAACATCTTATTTCACTTATTGATTTCATTTTCAATTCAATTCCATATATGCAACTATTAGGAATTTCGTTGCCTAAAAAAAAAAAAAAAAAAAAAAAAAAACTATTAGGAATTTAGGACTTTATACATCCATATACATTTCCTAAATTAATTTAGAAATTTATGACAAAATCGCTCATTAATTGCTATCATAAACATCTTATTTCACTTATTATTTTCACTTTCAACTCCATATAGGCAACTATTATGAATTTAGGACTTTATACATCATTGTCCTAAAAGGAGAACAAAAGCTTAACCTTAATACGAAGTAGTTAAATACTAAGTATATAACATGCCATTTAAGCATGCACCTATGCACCATGAAATGCTTTAGTAGAATAATCTCATATTAGTAGAACAATATTAGATTTTTGGACAAAGATTATACTCCGTATAAGATATTAGCCTGTCTTGTGTGCGACCGACCACACCGTGTGACCACTTAAAATAACCTCTATAATATTGATTAAGTAACCCCTTTATTATTCCTTTAATACCGACCGAGTAACCCATATAACATTGGCCGAGTAACTCTATAACAATGATGAAATAACACCTTTAACACTACCAAGTAACCTTCATTACACTAGCGAAGTAACCCCTATAGTGGCTGGTCACACGATGTGGCCAACCCCATATAAGATTTTGTGATAAGCTATATTTTAAAAGGTTATTTCTTCTTTAAGAGTGATAAATAAATACAAATAAACAATTCCAAAATTTTGTTAATAGAAATAATTCTTCCTACCCCATACCCCAGCCATTTATTATTCATAGTTTGTAACAAAAAATTTATTATTTGACAATTATTTTCATTTGAGGGACACGTTAAGCAGGAATTTCACTACCAAAACAATTTAATTTTTAAACTAATAAAATCAACAACATACAGCATTTTCCAAACCAATTTTTTTTTTCTTGGTGAGATATGATTTTAATTTTATATTACAAATCAAGAAACAACAATTAATTATTGTTTAAACATGAAATCATGATACTACTCGTAATATATAAAGTGACGGTGGTTAACAAATAATATAAAATAAACCCAATATTTTTATACAAAAAGGGTACTATATAGTCATAAAATGAAGCACCAAAACGTGTTAAATAAATAAGGGCCTTTGCTTATAATAGCAAAAAACTAAAACAAAACTTAAATTTTACGGACAATTATATATAAATACACCTCGCACTTGGCTTACTTCTCCTCATTCGTCGGCACAACTTCTAACTCTTCTCTCTCCGTTTCTTCTCTGCTTCTTCTTCTTCTACCTCAGATCTAATTCTCTTTCTTCTTCTACCTTTGTGTTTCTCTTTTTTCATCAGATTGTCACTCGGAAATTAAGGTAATCTTTTAATTCTACATTTTTTTTACAATTTGTTTGATCTGTTTCATTTTTTGTTTTGCTCATTTTGGTTGATTTTTGCATTCAATTTCGTCGATTTATGTGATTAATTTTTGTGGGTGTTGCTTATTTATGTTGATTGTTGTGTTGATTTTTCTGGGTGTCGGTTGGTTTTTCTAGCATTGTTGGAATTTTTGTGATTGATCTGTGTTCGTACAGTGAAAATGGCTGGTTTTGCGGTGCTATAATTTGTTTGGGATACCTAGATCTGGTATTTGTGTAATGTTTTGTTGATTGTTGTTGGTTAATTGTGTTTATGATTTCTTGATTTTTGTGATTATGTCTTTCTTGATTTTTGCTAGATCATGGTAAAAATTGCACCATTTTGTGAAAATTTTGATAATTTTTATTTCTTGTCGTTTCACATTTAGATCGTTGGATCTAGAGTTATGATGAATCTCATAACAATTCTATTGTTAGATCTGATTGATTTTGGTTACCCCATTTCACTTTACTTCAATAGTAAGAATTTACCCTTGTTGATCTCACATTGGGTGTAGAAAAAGTTTAGGGATTATGAACTTTTGTTGTTAAAAGCAAAAGAACTAAAGATTAATGTTGGACATGTTGGGTGTTTACACGTGCCATTTGATGTGTAAATTCTAGGCAAATTCTATTAGTTCTTTTGATAATCTTTAGGCATATTCTCTCTTAATTAGTGTACCACTTTGTTTATCATATCAAACTTTGCGTTATTTTATGATAAAAATGAATGTTATAAGGTTAAGATTTATAGTGTGATTTGTAAGTTGTAACTACAAAAAGGAGCTTTCATATGAACAGTATTGTGTAAATTAAATAAAGGTTAAACTTTTGACATGAGCAAGGGTGATCACTCCTATAAGAGAATGTTGTTTGTTAGAAATTATATTTTTTTGGTGGTTGTGCATCTTAACTTGTGCTGTCTATGAAATGTGATCCTTTTCTGCATCGGTTGTTGTTCTTTTGGTTGTCTTTCGGAAACTGATATTGCAAAGGACTTGTCCTGTAAATCTGTAATGGGTATGAAATGACTCTAGATATGCTTATGTCTAAGAAAATTATTTGCTTATGAATAAGAAAATATGTGATATGTCCATGGTTGTTGCTCCATTCATTCTCCCCTGCCCCTTTCCCTGCTCATGAAGAAATTTGTTTTCCATTGGTAGTTTATATGCTGTATTTCACTTCCTCTGACTACTATCAGTATTTATATGATAAGCAGACTTTCATCTGACTATTATTAGTGTTATTATGATAAGCAGGCTTTAAGTGATATATAAGATGGTGAAGATTTGCTGCATTGGTGCCGGCTATGTTGGTGGCCCAACAATGGCTGTCATTGCACTTAAGTGCCCTGAAATCGAAGTTGCTGTTGTGGACATCTCTGTCCCTCGTATCAATGCTTGGAACAGTGAACAGCTTCCCATCTACGAACCTGGTTTGGATGATGTTGTCAAGCAATGCAGAGGGAGAAACCTCTTCTTTTCTACTGATGTGGAGAGGCATGTTTGTGAGGCTGATATCGTCTTTGTGTCAGTGAATACCCCTACCAAAACTCGGGGTCTTGGAGCTGGCAAAGCTGCAGACTTGACATACTGGGAGAGTGCTGCACGAATGATTGCTGATGTGTCAAAGTCAAGCAAGATTGTTGTTGAAAAATCAACTGTGCCCGTTAAAACAGCTGAGGCCATTGAGAAGATCCTCTCACACAACAGCAAAGGCATCAATTTCCAGATCCTTTCCAACCCTGAATTTCTTGCTGAGGGAACTGCCATTGAGGATCTTTTCAAGCCCGACAGGGTTCTTATTGGAGGACGGGAAACCCCTGAGGGTGCTAAGGCAGTCAAAACACTGAAAGATGTCTATGCTCATTGGGTTCCTGAAGACCGAATAATCTGCACCAACCTCTGGTCAGCTGAGCTCTCCAAGCTTGCTGCTAATGCTTTCTTGGCTCAGAGGATTTCCTCTGTGAATGCCATGTCAGCTCTTTGTGAGGCAACTGGAGCTGATGTGACTGAAGTTTCTCATGCTGTTGGTAAGGACACAAGAATTGGATCCAAGTTCCTGAATGCTAGTGTAGGTTTTGGCGGGTCTTGCTTCCAGAAAGATATTTTGAACTTGGTTTACATCTGTGAGTGCAATGGACTCCCTGAAGTGGCTCACTACTGGAAGCAAGTTATATTGATGAATGACTACCAGAAGACTCGTTTTGTTAACCGGGTTGTTGCTTCTATGTTTAACACTGTGGCCAATAAGAAGGTGGCTATCCTTGGCTTTGCATTCAAGAAAGACACCGGAGACACTAGGGAAACCCCAGCTATTGATGTTTGCAAGGGGCTATTGGGAGACAAAGCCCAGTTGAGCATATATGATCCTCAGGTCTCTGAAGATCAGATCAGGAAGGATCTTTCAATGAACAAGTTTGATTGGGATCACCCCGCTCATCTTCAGCCTTCAAGCCCTACTGCTATCAAGCAGCTTAGTGTTGTCTGGGATGCTTATGAAGCCACCAAGGATGCTCATGCTGTTTGCATTCTCACAGAGTGGGATGAATTCAGAAACCTAGACTACCAGAAGATGTTCGACAACATGCAGAAGCCTGCTTTTGTCTTTGACGGGAGGAATGTTGTGGATGCAGAGAAGCTGAGGAACATTGGTTTTATTGTTTACTCCATTGGTAAGCCACTTGATGCTTGGCTTAAGGACATGCCTGCTGTAGCTTAAAACAATTCGAGCAAAGAACAATTCTTTATTGGCTTTCTCTGGTAGAGTCTTGCTATCGGGTCGTAGAGCAGAAAGATTTTGACTTTCTATATGTTTGGATTTTTGCCTATTATAATTAGCTTCTCTGTCATGTTCGTGGCTTATTGTTAAATTTTAAAATGTACTCAGGATCACAGGATTGTATGTAGTTCAGAATCTTAAATTTGTTATTTAGTTATGCTAATGAAGTTTATAATAAATTTAAGCTTTAGTTGAATTTTTTTAAATCAGGGTTTGACCTGCTTTTATTTTTAATTGTACTGCTTGATTCTATAAACTAGTTTTAAAATACAACTTGAGAATCATTCGGTGTTAAAATTATGCGTATCAGGCGCTATCTGACCGGTACAGGAATGTGCAGGATTCATTCTGTGTTTATAAAATTTCCAATTGCTTGCTCTGCTGAATGCTGATGTTTTGGTTTTCTTTTTTTCAAAGCCTAGTCTTAAGATGAAAGTTGAATTAGTCAAAGATTTGGTAAATTAGCTTGTAATTGTTGCTTCACTTCATTTGACTAGTTAGAAGATTCTCTAGTCAATTTTTCCATTTAGGTTGAAAAGTAAGCTAGTGTCAAAAATCCAGTCACAAGTTTTCTATAAGGTCAATTTCCGAACAAGGACTAAGTTATGTTTAGCAAAATTAGATGTCGGAAACTTGTCGGAACTCTCATCGGGTATACCGTATAGTCATATACAGTTCATGCTCAGCAATTAATGCTACTGATTACCGATCAACGGCTCAAAGCCTAGTTTTATAGGGAGTTTCTGAGAAGGGAAGTTCAGTCTTTGATTTTCTGAGGTGAAATTGTACATCAAGAGTTGAAACTTTCATGAACGTGTAATTCTGCTATTCTGGTCTAAATGGGTAGTCGAAAAAGATGTTGATTTCTAAGAAGGAAGTAGGAACATACAACAAATACAAGTATTCTACTCTTAAACAAGTAAGATTTGTCACCTCATTCCCACCTCCCAAGTCCCAACCCCAATCAAACTAAAATAGGAGAGGCAAAATAAAAAGATTGTGGCTTTTCATTGACTAATCAAACATTACTTGTTTTGCATCTTAGGGCAAGTTACCTGATTTTACTTATCTAAAGAACTTTTTTAATCTTATTCGACCTTATAAATCTGGTTTTAGTTGTAAATTAATTCTTGATAGCCTTTATTTATCGAACTTATTTGACTTAGGGCCTGTTCATATTTACTGAATTGAGCTGAACTGAACTGATTGGAGCTGAACTGAACTGAACTGAACTGAACTGATTGGAACTGAACTGAACTGAACTGAATTGAGCTGAAATGAATATTTTATATTTTTATGTGAGAGGGAATCTAAGAGCTGAACTGAACTGAACTGATTGGAACTGAACTGAACTGAACTGAACTGATTGGAGCTGAACTGAAATTAAGTAAATGTGAACAGGCCCTTACTTAATTTGTTCACATTTACTTAATTTCAGTTCAGTTCAGCTCTAATCAGTTCAGTTTAGTTCAGTTCAGCTCCAATCAGTTCAGTTCAGTTCAGTTCAGCTCTTAATTTCCCTCTCATATAAAATATTCATTTAAGCTCAATTCAGTTCAGTTCAGCTCCAATCATTTCAGTTCAGTTCAGTTCAATTCCAATCAGTTCAGTTCAGTTCAACTCAGTTCAGTAAATATGAACAGGCCCTTAAATTATCTAGATTTATTTATTTATTTATTTTTACATATCTTATATGAACTTACAACCCGAAGAATCGAAGATACATCTAAGTTATTAAGTCCTATTTCACCAACATAACCAAATAACTAAAGTGGTCAATTTTTTGTTCTTCATCTATGGTGATGCGTTGGCCATAGTTAGGACTTCAATAAATCAATAATGGTAGCATTTTGAGTAAACAGGGGATAAAATCACCAAGGAAGAACTAATATCATGGTTGAGGGCCGACCGCAAAATTTGGCAAAAGGAGTTGGTTAATCGTTAATGTGGTAGTTGGAAATTGAATGACCAAGAAAGAAGATGCTAGTGCTTCTTCATGGGCTCCATTGACCTCCTAACCTGCTTGCAATTTATGTGAAAAGTGTAGCTACATGCTTATCATTGGAGAGGTCGAAAAAAATTGACCTCCTTGCAAGCAGACGTAGCTCAACAAAACTACAAGCTTGGCAAATTATACTAGAGAAATAAAATAAAATAACACATATAAGATATAGGTACTGCGCGCTTAGCCACTTATAGTTAACCGTTGGAAACATTTGTTGCTTTACATTGTTGCAACTTATAAATATGATTGAATAAGGGGCCGGGTAAGGCAAGCTACAACGTTTTGTTTTGTTTTTTTTTTTTTTTTTTTGAACGGGAGCTACAACGTTTTGTATCTCATCATTGGAGTTGATTTAATGTTGATTTCCAGAAAATTTCCATGCACCCTAGGCCACGGTAGTCATTCATAGTATACTTTAAATTTTAGTTATATTTCAATACTACAATAAATATCATAGTCAATACATTTGATGGTCAAGATTAAACATCTAATTTAAGGGTTCAAATTAAAATAATTACTATTTATTGTAGCTATAGACCTATAGTACCTTCAAAACGGTACTACAATATATATATTAATTATGGAGTAATTCATTTCATGGACTAAGATAAACATATGTTTCAATGTTTGATATTTTGATTTGATATTCAATGTCTTAATTAGACTCCTTAATGTCTTTTTTTTATTTATTTTTTATTTTTTAAAGTCATGATGCGTACAAGTTTTGTTCTACTATAGAAGACTCCACTTGTGAACATTCTTGTTTAAAATATATTGCATTAATTTAGTATTTAGGGCCTGTTCTCTCCAGCTTAATTTCAGTTCAGTTCAGTTCCTAATTTCCTTCTCTTATAAACAATTTATTTTAGCTCTTTCAGTTCAGTTCAGTACAATTCAATTCAGTTCAGTAAATCAGAACAGACCCTTACTCCAACTTCTTTTAAAATGCAACACACGTCGAGTTTTCCAAGTATGAATAAAACAAGTGGGAAACATTTGAACTTTCTAATAAGTATGAAACAACCTTTAACTAAGGGCGTGTTCTGATTTATTGAACTGAGTGAGTTGAGTTGAACTAAACTTAACTGATTGGCGCTGAACTGAACTGAATAGAGCTGAAATGAATATTATATGAGAGAAGGAAATTAGGAGCTGAACTAAACTGAATTGAACTGATTGGAGCAGTACTAAACTGAATTGATTAGAACTGAACTGAATTGAAATTAATCTGAAGAGAACACACCCTAATTCATACCTTTAAACTTCCACGGATGTAATATAGAGTTGGTTAAGAAAAGTTCCAAGGTTACAAATTTCAGGAAACATGTGAAGATTATTCATAGGATAGTTAGTAACAATCCGTAAAATAAAGGAAACTCTGTACTCGTAAAAGACTAAAAGAGGTCAAATTTGGATGGAACATACGTTAATTACATAATTATTCATTTATAAAGAGAAAAATAAAGTTACATTAATTGGTTTATATTTCTATTGGAATTTGAAAGTAATCTTCATAACAATTTGACATTGTCTTCATACATCTCTGATCCTTTGGGAAATTGAACTTTTGACAAAATTAAGTTAAGTTAGATGGATTGTAAAGTATATGCATGTTGAGTATTAGTGCATGAGTACTCTTTAATCATGAAAAAGAAAGCTATAAGCAAAGCTAAGCTAAACTTTCGCCATATTTTTGGTGAATTATATTTCGCATTATGACGAAATAGAACACATTAGTCCTCCTTTTTAAAAATATTGTTTTAGTCCGGAAAAGCTAGGTGAGACGGGTATGAGTAATTAAACATTTAATATTTCTGCGAATATGCTATAGCTAAAAATAGAGAAAACGTTTATTAATGTAATCTAGTTATAAGACTCGTAAATTGCATGAGATACAGGAGGAAGGGTGAACACAATGTTAGCTAAATCTGATTTTAAGGGCCTGTTCACATTTACTTAATTTAATTTCAATTCAGCTTTAATCAGTTCAGTTCAGCTCCTAATTTCTCTTTCTCATAAAATATTCATTTCAGTTTAGCTCCAATCAGTTCAGTTCATTTGAGTTTAGCTCCAATCAGTTCAGTTCAGCTCCAATCAGTTCAGATCAGCTTAATTCAGTAAATGTGAACAGGACCTAAGTCGAGCCAAGCCAAGCCGTAGCCCCTGCCCCCACTTTTTTTTTTTTTTTTTTTTTTTTTTTTTTGTTAAAGATATGCCACCTTAATTGGCATCTTGTTTAACTTGTTTAAAGATGATGGTTAAATGAGGGAAGGAAAGATGAAAAGATGCTTAATTACTTGTAGCAAAGTTACCAATTGTATTCGAATCGTCGTACATAATTACCTTTAAATAAATAGGGCCCCTTTATAAAACACAAGTTATGAGCTTTAAGTGACTAGTGTACCGTACTACCAAAGAATGTAACTCCATGCACCAAAAAAAGTAAACATAAATTGCAGTACATATATTATGCTATGGTATATTGGTATTAGCTTAAATGTGGAGTATCTTTAATTCTTAAACTTTAGGATACTTATACGATTATATTGTTACTAAGATATGGTCACATTCAATATATACCCGAAATTCTTGCATTAAACATAGGTAAAAACAAGTAATTACTTACTACTAGGAACAGTTACAGTTTTGTAGTAATTGCAATAACATCATTTCACAAAATAAGGCACAACCAAGAAAATTTCCCCTCCATCAAGTGGGTCAAATTTCGGAAACAAATTAATGGATGGAGATTTGGCCCCAATTTTCTTATATCTTATTATTATTTATTCTTTTCTTTTTCTTTTTCTTAGGGCAAAGAAAGAATACTTCAGTAATTTTTACTATATGGAGTGTTAATGTTTTATACTTCAATTTTTCAAAATCCTAATAAATTGGTTTAATACTATGTAATATTATATTGTATATTTCCTTGTAGACATAAAGCTAATTTTATGTTTATACGGGTAACATTTTTATTCATGTGTTACAACCTTTAGGACCACTGACTGCGTTTAACATCTGTAAGCAATTATTTCTTTGCCGGCATGTAGCTACTTTTATGGTTACCATTTTTGTTCATGTGTTACAACCTTCAGGACTAATGATTGCGTTGAACATCTGTAAGCATTTGTTTTCTCGTAGGCATGTAGTTACTTTTACAGTTGTGCCATTTTATTCACGTGTCACAACCTTCACAAGAATTTAGGGTCTGTTCACATTTACTTAATTTCAGTTCAGCTCCAATCAATTCAGTTCAGTTCAGCTCCTAATGTCCCTCTCTCATAAAATATTCATTTCAGCTCAGTTTAGTTCAGCTCCAATGAGTTCAGTTCAGTTCATTTCAGCTCAGTTCAGTAAATGTGAACGGGCCCTTATTGCGTTTAACATCTGTAAGCAGTTATCTCCTCGTAGGCATGTAGTTACTTTTACGATTGTACCACTTTTATTCATGTGCCACAACCTTCAAGACTACGGAGTAGTGACTGCATTTAGCATATGTAAGCACTTATTTCCTCGTAGGCATGTAAGTATATTTACGGTTTTACCATATTGTTCATGTGTCATGCATGACCTTCAAGACTATTGACTGCATTTAGCATCTGTAAGCATTTATTTTCTCATAGACACTTACACGATTATACCAAATTATTCATGTGTCACAACCTTTAGAACTACTGATTGCGTTTAACATTTGTAAGCAGTTTTAGCATCTATAAGCAGTAATTTCCTCATAGGCAAGTATCTACTTTTACGGCTGTACCATATTATTCACGTATCACAACCTTCAGGACTATTGATTGCGTTTAACATTTGTAAGCAGTTATCAACTTAAGCTTAAAATAATTGCTTCACTAACACAAAAACACATGAATTATCATTATAATTGTTGTTGTAATTGTATTTGCTTGAGCTGAAAGTAAACAAGCAAAAGATGCAAACATAATTTATAAAAATCTTCTTGTTGTTTGCTTTTGGTAGAAAAAGCTAAGGTTGGTAGAAGATAGAGCTGAAATTGCAAGTGACATTTCAAATTTGTGGCTTCACCTAGTATAGCATTTTTTTTCCACTTAAAATTCTCATACTTTTTCTTTCTTTTTTAAAAAATAATTCAAAAAATAATTAAATGTGACTGTTTTCGTAGTACAATTTCTCACAATCCTTGTGATCCTCTAAATAAGGAAAAAATCAAAAATAAAAATAAAAAAGACTAATAAGTAATAACTTCAAAAAAAAAAAAAAAAAGCTTTATTAGCCCTTTAACTACAAATCGAAAGTCACTCACAGTTTGCCACGTGGATACCTGTTTTAAAATTTTCTGTTTGGTTTCTCTCTCCAATCTTTGCTTTCCTGCATGAAATTCTACTCTAGAGATTAATAGTGCTGCTACTAGTTCCAATGGACCAATTCATAATACCATAATTTTAGCTCTTTACCCAAATAATCACCCTTATCTCTAAATACCTCCCAATTTTCTCCTCCCCATTATTTCATTCATATAACATTCCTCTTTACTTTTGGAATTATGCAAGTATAAGAACTTAATAAGGCTAAAGATCGCGTATTTAAAATCATATAATTTCATATAACGTAACAAATAAAATCACTCATCCATAAATGTTAATGCAATGTATAACTCGTCAATAATTCCTCAAATCAGTAAATCAGTTGGATTTAGATCAGATAATACTGATACAGATACCAATTCGAATCGTATTGAATTATTAAATAGGATACAATTCATGACATATCATATACCTAAATACAAATCACTTTGGATATTTTCTCAGCTCGATTCGAATATTTTAAAAATCGAATAATTAAACAGGATACAAATCACAACAGATCATATACCTGGATACAAATCACTATGGATATTTTCTCAACCCGATTCGAATATTTTAAATACCTCAAGGGATACTATATTATTGTCAAAATATACAAAAATTGTAATTGTAATAGTCTAATATTAAGGTCCCAAAGGAAGAGGAAATACTAGTGGTGACATTTTCATGGGTGAGATGTTGTACTTTATAGTTGTATAAAACTGTCAACATCTCTGAAGTTTGATTCTCTCTTCCTCCTTTTTCTCACTCTTTCTCTCTCTTAATTCTCTCTCCTGGATCACCTGTCAATAAGCATGAAACTTCGTGATCCGTTCCACCCAGTTTTACCAGATTTGAGCTCCCTACAACTCTTTCTTTCATCTTTTTTTTACTCTCTCTCCTCTGTTTTCACCAACCAATTCAATTTAAATTAAAATGCACCCTAAAAATCTCATCTTTATTATTCCTTCCTTTTAAACTTCACTCATTTTTCATTTTTCTGTTAAACCCCAGAAAAAAAATACACCAAAAATGGAGGAAAAGAGAGATCAAGAAGAAGAATTGAAGCATGTTTGTAAGCTCTGCAACAAGAGATACCCAAGTGGTAAGTCTTTAGGTGGTCATATGAGGTCTCATGTAATTGCTAACAGAAACAACAACATTAATAATCATAATCATAATAATAATAATAATAATCACAAACCCATTTCAATTCCTTTTACCATTCCCAAGAAATCTGCAAACTTTGATTATGTTTCTGATGAAAATGATGATGATGAAAATGGTGGAAAGAATTCTGGTTATGGGTTGAGAGAAAATCCCAAGAAAAGTTGGAGATTGGTTGATTCTACTCTTCTTAACAAACACCTTCATCAGTTTCAGCAACCCCAGGAAAGAGAAAGGGAAAGGGAAAGGGTTTGCAGGCAATGTGGCAAAGGGTTTCATTCTCTGAAAGCATTGTGTGGTCATATGAGCAGTCATTCTGAAAAAGACAGGAACTTTAAGGAAGATGATGAAGAAGAAGATGAAGAAGAGGATGATAATTCATGGTCAAGTCATAGCAAGAATCACTTGATTTCAACAATGGAGTCTGATGATTCTGATAATCGAAACAGATTGTGCAATAAGCGTCGAACTCGATCTTCTTTAACAAGGTATAACTCTCTTACTCCTTCTCCACCAACCACTGGTTGTTCTGGTGGTTGTGGTGGTGGTGGTTCGTCGTCGAATCATTCTGAGATTGATCATCTTGAACAAGAGGAAGTTGCAATGTGTTTGATGATGCTTTCTAGGGACTCATCTGGCAGTAAGAGTTGCTTCAATTTTACTGCTGAGTCATCTGATAATAATTCTGTGATTTTGGAAGGAGGGTCTTCTACTAATCATGTTGGGATTTTGAGGATTAAGGATACTAGTAAGATGATTAAGAAAGTAGTTGTTGTTGCTAAGGAAGAAGAAGAGGAGGGGATTAATGTGATTAATGATGTTGATGTTAATAATAATCATCATCATGATAGTATGGATAATTCAGATTCAGGGTATTTTGAGAATGGTGCTAAGGAGCTTGAATCAGATGGTTCTGTTGATGGGTTTGTGAGGAATTATGGATTTAAGAAGCCTAAAGTTGAGTTTGGATCTTGCTTTTATGATGATGATTCTGGAAAAAGGAGGATTAGAGGAGGATTAGTGGGTGATTACAGCAGATTTGATAATCCTGAATCAGACGAAAATTCGAGTAAGAAGATGAAGATTAAGAAGAAGAAGAAGATGTTGATTAAGCAGGATTATTATGGTTGTATTAAGAAAGGGAGCAAATATGAGTGTTGGGTGTGTAACAAAACATTCAAAACACATCAAGCTTTAGGTGGTCATATTATAAGTCATAGGAAAAATGGTGACAATAGTTTTGATACTAGTGTTACTAATAATACTAGGATTAATGACAATAATAATTTAGGTAAGCAGAATTTGGTGGGTGTTTCAAGTGGTAAGATTATGGGTACTAGTGCTACAACAAGCAGCAAATCAAAGAAAGTTAAGGGTCACAAATGTCCATATTGTCCTAGAGTGTTCAAGTCAGGCCAAGCATTAGGGGGTCACAAGAGGTCCCATATGATGGGAGCCGGCCGAGGGGTGGTGAAGTTGGAGGAGAAGCCGAGGATTGCTAGGCCGGTGGTGGTACCGCCAATGCCGGAACCCGAACACCAGCAGCATCAGCAGCAGCAGCAGCAGCAGCAGCCTCTGATTGATCTTAACCTTCCTGCACCAATGGAAGAAGAAGGAAATTCACAATTTGTGGCATGGTAGGTTGGAAATTTCAATGGCATGAAAGTTTATTGCTTTGTGGGAAATGTGGAAACTTTGAGGGGTCCCCAAAAAAGTTAGAAAAAATTGAAAAGAAAAGGGATTATTCTTAAGGTGGGTCATATGGGTTCCATGAAAATGCTGAGTGTACAGAGTACAGACTACAGACAGTTTGGTTGGATTGGTGGAAGATTAAAACTTGAAAAAATTTCATTTTTTCTTTTTTAATTTTAGTATATGCTGGAATTATTGTTAGTATTTTGTTAAGGACTAAGTCTTATTTTCTGTTTTAAGGTAACTGTTTCATTGGCTAGCTGCTTCTAGGAAGCAAAAGAAAGCAGCAGAATTTTATTTTTTTTGCACCTTGGTAGTTTTTTCTTCTTCACATGTTTCCCCATTTCTTTATTTACTTTATTCCGAAAATATATATAGATGTCTAATCTTAATTAGTTGTTGTAAACATAGAAAGCACACTTGACCCGACTTGAAATCAAGACTATATGAGTATATAGGTTACTGGGTTAGTCTTAGGTGCTATTCTTTTGGTTTTTCTTTTATTGATTGAGCTAGATTATAATATTGGTTTGAATCATTGAATTGGTAGCATGAATTCTTTTTTCTAATGAGAATTCTCTCATTTCATCCATAAGCTCTGACATTCATGTCCTGTCTTCTGAGACTTATTACTTAGATTTGGTGTCTTTAGGTGCCAAAATATGATTAGATCCTTACATTTTTATATTATTTCAGCAAGTTTTGTACTACTAATCACTTGACACATGCTTGGTTGAATGAACAAACAGATAAATTATTTTAAAATGGTTGCTTTTTTCTGGAAATTTGGGAATTTTTTAATGTCTTTTTGTATATGCTATTTTTCTATAATTAGGGAAGCTCAATGTCTTATAGAAACAGTTAGCTTCAAATGGGCTCTAACATGACATTCTTTAGAAAATGCCTTGTGAATATACTACTGCATATATATAAGTAAACAATATCATAGAGCATATATACTCTTTTGTCTGTGGATTTCTATGGTTTTTATTAGTTTAGCAAGGAAGGTGATTAAGTTAATACTCCATCTGATAGCTTAATTACAAGAAAGAACCTTCCTAATCGGGCGAACGGGCCCCTCTGTGATGGAAGATTACATAGTGGTTAGGCTAAATTTAAGTTTAATTATATTGTTGATTTGAAAGATGAATCAAATTAGGAATGATTGGGAAATGGAATCATTAGCAATCAAAGTTGACAAATCTATAAGCATTACTGTTGTGTCAAATTTGTGAAGCTCTAGCTTAAAGGTATGGCCACCCACCACCATTTCACCTGACTGCCTTATTATCAAACATTAGTATATTTTTTTTCTTTGCTTCTAACTTTCATGTGTAGGACACCTTATTATATATTGGTCTCACCCTCGTCTAGTAAGGATATTTTTCACCGAATGTATAATAGATATTGCCTTCGGGTTTTAGACTCAAACCTAGATGGGATCAAGGCAAAAATGCTCTAATCAATATGTTTACCACCAGATACTCCCTCCGTACGTTAAAGATCGAGCCTAAAAATTAATAGGAACACAGGGGTGGGGATGGGAGGAGATACAAAAGAAAGACACATAAAGAGGGGGGAGTGGGGCAATTGAAGTGTCTTTATTCTTTGGCAATCTGATATTTACCTGCTTCATTTTTTTTCCTTAGTTTTATAGTTGAGATTGGGACCACTTGGAATATGGTTCAAGCTAGTTGGCTAATAAGTTTGAAGATCAAGAAGCAAGCAAAGGACAAACTAACTTTATTTGTAGATGGGATAAGAAGTTTATTTGACATAACTTAGGTTATTTGACTTGTATGATTCATTGCTCCCACCAAAAGTATGGTCAATGTGAAATGAGTATCTTCTGTTGTTTTTTAGTTACTTCTTCATTGTGGTGTATCAACTAATTACCTGATTCTGATAAATTTGTTTCATATCCACTTAACACAAATTTCGGCCGTGAAGAAATATGAACTCAACTTCTTAGTTCACTTGATTAGTTCATTTCATTAACTCATGCCAAGTTAGAAAGGTTAGCTAGAGCGCATATAATGAAAGAGTTTTCTTGTTGATATTAGTTTTAAGTTACGGGCTATAGTAACTTTAACGACAAGTGATGCAAGATCTAATTTTGTAAGTGGCTTACTCGTATAACTTATCTTCGCCAACTACTTTGCTAAAATATTCTCCTCTCAATTCTAACCTATTTTGGGTAAAAACTATACCATCAAACTTGTAATCACATTTCTAATCAAGCATACATATGCTAACTTTTAGCTAATCATCTGACAAAAGAAGTTCCATTATTTTCACTTAAAACCCTTAATCAAGTTGTCAAATCTAGTTAACAACCTCCCCTAGTTTAATACTCTATTGTATTAATTTGGTAGTTTCATATGAATATGCAACTCTTTCTCTCAGTAGTTAACATTTAACAAGCACTGGGAAGTGGGAACAGTATCAGACCAAAATTGGTCAGAAAATGTGTAAATGAATGTTTGGCACTAAGTGGAGGCTTCTGGTAAAACACAGTAAGTTTGCCTATTGTGCTTTCACCAAATGTTGTCTAAATTTAACATATCTTGATTCACACCCATATTTTACCATTTTAATTCCCCTTTATAATTTTATTACTTTTAGCTGGTCCCACTCAATTAAATTATATTAAGCTATTGTATCTAATTAAAATAAGATTTTACTCTCTCGATGTTTAAATACATCAGTCATCAGCCTAACTGACACACTTGTCAATACACAATTTTGACCTTTATTATCATATATCTGTCAAAAATAACGTATCTATTTAAGAACCGCTGAATGGGTAAGTATAGGATGAACTACAAGTAAGGACAGTAATAATAAAATAAAAAATCCTGGGGTGCTTCTGCATATACAGAGAAAAGGCAATAGTAGGGTAGCAGGGGCAAAAATGCAAGTGAAGTAGGGAGCTTTTGTTCAGGTTACTAAAAGAATGAAGAGTAAAGAAAGTAAGTTAAGTATGTGTGGATTAGCTTTTTGAGCCAAAAGACATAAAATTTGAGACAGCAATGAAAACCACCTTTGACTGTTGATGTAATCTCACTATTTATACATTAAGATAGGTCCATACTTCATTATGGTACCAACCATCATGTCACATGAATTTCTCCCCTTCAGATTATCTCCATCATTGGGTTCTATGATATTCTTCTTTCAGTTGCAAATCTTTTGCCACTAAATTAGCATGTTTTGTTGAAAGCTAGGTTTATGATTGTATACAATGAACATAATTTGGCTCGATATTAGCAAAATAAGTTATTAGTGTGAATCACGTACAGGTAATAATATCAACGGTCCATAATATCTATCATATTGAGAGTGATTGATTAGTAGAGATAATGTGATCAATAGGTTTCTAGTCTTCGTAAGGAAATTTAATAAGATATCGCCTAAAAGTATCATACATTGAATTTTATTTTTGGATCTTGGTTCAGAAGTAACATTCGAGATAAGACATGCATGCAGAAGAGGAAAAGGTATATAAAGAGAGGGTCACCTTGTTAAATACCGCACTAAGGGAAACCTTGATAAGAAACCTTTCCATTCAAATGATCTAAGGGATAATAGTAAGATCGAGATGCATTGTTGTATCATTTGTAACCACTGTTTAACCCATATATGCCTTTGTTCATGTCAATTATAACCATGGCAAGATGATTAGGTGATTTAGGACCATTTTGACAACCAATGATACTATGGACTATGGAGAATTCATGACTAAATATGATGCTACTAACAAATTTAAATGCACAAGTATTAGTGGTCCACTAGCCTAGTGAGCCTTGTGGCCAACAACTCATAGCAATGAATCAAATGATTAAAAATGTTTAACTGAAAAAGTCAATGTATTAAAAACCATAGGGTCAACAAATTCAAGAAATTTGGAAAAGGCATAAGATGAGAGGACTGTATCTTTTCACAAGTTTTCTCTTCCTAATTCACAGTTTACACCTAGGCCACCTTCCCCACTTAAGAAGGGTACCTAAAGTCCTAGAAACTTTATCAAAGTTCCACAGTCAAAGGGACTGATTAATCAAAATTCAATCCTATACCTTAGATATAACTTACTCTCAAGAGTTAGGCTTTGTTCTCCGCAACTTATTTTTGCTCAATATTATTTTTTACATGCAACTCCGCTAGTGGGTTTCCCGCTGCCAGTCCCAAGCCTGGATAAAGGAGGAGGGTTACGGTAGGCCAGTGACAGCCAGTATAAAACTTCGTCACATCCCATGACATGAGCCAAACAGATATTTTCGTGGGGGCGTTCCCTACTCAGCGACGCGCTGCACTTCCTAGACCCGGGTGTAGTGATAAGTATGCAAGGGTTGCTAGGTCGTCGCCCAGAAGCGACGCGCCACATTGCCCGAGTGTGGTGTCAAATGAGCAAGGGCGTGCCATTGGGGCGTTCCCTACTGAGCGACGCGCTGCACTTCCCAGTCCCGGGTGCAGTGATAAGTATGTAAGGGTTGCTAGGTCGTCGCCCAGAAGCGACGCGCCATATTGCCCAATTGTGGTGTCAAATAATCAAGGACTTGGAGTTGGGATCAGGAGGGAGCGTGGGAGAAAAGAATTTAGTTTGCGGATTGGTTCTTGGAATGTGGGGTCTCTTACGGGAAAATCAGCAGAATTGGTAGAAGTAATGAAAAGACGACGCGTGAACATCATGTGCCTCCAAGAGACAAGATGGACAGGAGAAGGAGCTCGAGGCTTGGTTTTGGGGTATAAGGTATGGTATGTTGGGCAAGAAACGAGCCACAGAACAAGGAATGGTGGAGCTAGGAACGGAGTTGGTGTGGTTCTCGATGAGAGGTTGGCAACAGAGGTGATCGAGGTCTATCGGAAGAACGATAGGTTGATAAGGCTGAAGTTGCTATGTGGCAAGGAGATTGTGAATGTTATCAGTGCTTATGCTCCCCAAGTGGGTTTAGATGCAGAAGAGAAACGACAATTTTGGGAGGACCTAGACGAGGTGGTGCAGGGTGTCCACCACTCAGAGAAGTTATATATTGGAGGGGATCTAAATGGGCACGTTGGGGCGAGCCGAGATGGCTATGAGAGTGTCCATGGAGGCTTTGGGTATGGGCAGAGGGACGCCGGTGGTGAAGCTATTATGGATTTTGCCCAATCATATGATTTAATTTTGGCTAATACTTGGTTTAAGAAGAGGGATTCACACTTGATAACTTTTCGGAATGGAGCAAATGCAACTCAAATAGACTTCCTGCTCACAAGGAGCATAGATAGACAAAGTTGCATAAACTGTAAGGTTATCCCAGGGGAGAGTGTGGTCACCCAACACCGGCTATTGGTAATGAATATTCGTCTGAAAGAGAAGGCGAAGAAAAAAGTTAGACAAGAAGAACCAAGGATAAGATGGTGGACCCTAAGGGATGCAAAAGCTAAGGTTTTTACAGAAAAGGTAATTGAAGAAGCGGATTGGGATGGAGAGGTGGATCCGGACATGACCTGGTTACGAATGAAGAACTGTTTCCTAAGAGTGGCCAAAGAGGTCTTAGGGGAAGTAAGGGGAAGAACTTCGGTACAGAGAGATACTTCGTGGTGGAATGAAGAGGTGAAAGCAGTAATTAAGCAAAAAAGGGAATGCTATCAAGCCTTAGGAAAATGTAGGAGTGATGAAACCTTTGCAGCGTATAAGGAGGCTAAGAGTAAGGCAAAGGCAGCTGTTCGCCAAGCAAAAGAAAAGGCATATCAGGAGGTTTATGAAAAGCTTGATTCCAAGGAGGGAGAAAGGATCATTTATAAGATGGCAAAGAGAAGACAAGAGGCAAGGAAGGATATTGGCATGGTGAAGTGTGTCAAAGATAAGTACCAAATGGTCCTAGTGCAAGAGGAGGACATCAAGGACAGGTGGAAGGGGTACTTCGATGAATTATTTAATGGAAGTAATGGAGTTGTGATAGGAGATACCTCTATGAGTGATGAAGAAATCAACATGGAGTATGTGCGAAGGATTAGGAGAGTAGAGGTGGAGATTGCACTGAGGAAGATGAAACCTAAGAAGGCGGTTGGCCCTGATGGGGTACCGATAGAGGTGTGGAGGTGTTTGGGTAAGATTGGTATTGATTGGTTAACAAACCTTTTCAACAAGATATGGACGGCTACAAGGATCCCACAAGATTGGAGGAAGAGCACCTTGGTCCCGGTTTATAAAAACAAAGGAGACGCTCAAGATTGTTCTAACTATCGAGGAATTAAGCTTATGAGCCATACTATGAAGTTGTGGGAAAGGGTGATTGAACAAAGGTTGAGGGCATGCACAAGCATTTCAGATAACCAATTTGGTTTTATGCCTGGGAGATCTACTATGGAGGCAATCCATTTGATAAGACAAATGATGGAGTTTTATAGGGTAAAGAAGAAAGATCTTCATATGGTCTTTATTGATTTAGAGAAGGCATATGACAAGGTGCCAAGAGAGATACTTTGGTGGGCAATGTTGAAGAAAGGTATCCCACGAAGGTATGTAGACCTAGTTAAGGATATGTATCGGGATGTGTCAACAAATGTGAGGACATGCGGAGGGTTGACAAAAGATTTCCCTATTACAATCGGATTGCATCAAGGGTCTGCATTAAGCCCTTTTCTTTTTGCAACGGTTCTAGACGAATTAACTAGACCAATTCAAGATGAGGTTCCATGGTGTATGCTGTTCGCAGATGATATCGTTTTGGTGGATGAGACTAAGGATGGGGTTAATGTCAAGTTGGAGCAATGGAGGCAAAGGTTGGAATCTAGAGGGTTTAAGCTAAGTCGGAGTAAGACTGAATATTTGGTATGTCGTTTTGGCACTCAGAGGGGGACAAGCAATGAAGTGGTGAGTTTGGATGGAAAGGATTTGACCATGAGTGAATGTTTTAAGTACCTAGGGTCGATCATCCAGAAGAATGGTGACATTGATCAAGACGTGACCCACAGGATTAAGTCAGGGTGGCTTAAATGGAGAGCGGCCACGGGAGTGCTATGCGACCGCAGCATTCCCTTAAAGTTGAAGGGAAAATTCTACAGGACTGCCATAAGACCAGTGTTGCTCTATGGTACAGAATGTTGGGCTTCTAAGAAAGAGCATATTAAAAAGATGGAGGTTACGGAAATGCGCATGTTAAGGTGGATGTGTGGAAACACTTTAAGAGATAGAATCAGAAATGAGGTTATTCGCAAGAAAGTAGGTGTGGCGGGCATTGTAGATAAATTAAGGGAAAATCGTCTGCGTTGGTTTGGACATGTAAGACGGAGACCCGAGGGTGCACCGGTGCGAAGAGTGGAAGAGTGGGACCATGGAGGGATTAAACGAGGAAGAGGGAGACCAAAGATGACTTGGTTGGAAGGAGTGAGGAAGGATATGAAGTGCATGGATTTACGTGAGGATGAAGTTTTGGATCGTAAGGGATGGAGGAGAAAGATTTATGTTGATGACTACACGGAATAATCAAATTTGGTTCATGTTAGCCGACCCCACTTTTGGGATTAAGGCTTTGATTGATTGATTGATTGATATATATTATTTTTTACATGCGAGTAAGTCAAGTATACATAGAAGTAGAGTGCACACCATAAGGCACACTATTATAATTCTCAATACCGAACGTTTTGTACAGACCCTTTAATCATTTTGTAGAGACCCTTTATACTAGGGCACCTTTCTAGAGAAGATGATATGGGTTTTGGGTAACTAAGGAGGAGAACCGGAGTAGGAGGATGAGAGTTTGGCCCACTAACAAGTTCTATCTTAAGAGTAATAGGTGTTTTAAGAGAGTAGATGGTTATTCTCTCTTCTCGTCTCTAATGTGAAACAATCCATATGTAACAAAGTAGGTTTCACTTCATTAATCATAATACAGTTAACAAATGAATTTGGTTTTCAAAATTTGATCTCTCATATTGTTTGCTACTCTGTACTTTAAAACATGTTAAACTTAATTAAACATTTGTAGCAAAAGGTTGTACATAAAAGTTATCTATTCAATTAATTTCTTTGACCTTGTCATTTTAATGTAGGAATTAAAATCAAAGCCCAAAGTCTTAAGCATTCGAATTACAGAGTGGGCTGGGCTATGATCTCGTTGTAGGCGCAATGGGCCTTCAGATCTGTAAACTACCAATCAAGTATTGACGTATCATCACCATCAAAGTATAGTGGGCTGGGCTATGATCGGGTTGTAGGCCCAATGGGCCTTCAGATCTGTAAACTGCCAATCAAGTATTGACATATCATTGCAAATTATAAGATGCACCATACTAGGTGCACCACGCCAATACTTTTGAACATTTACTAAAAAAAATCTGAACAATCGCAAATTTTGAACATGTAATAAAAACATCTGAACATCGCAAATTTTGAACATTTTAGTTTAAAAATCTGAACAATCGCAATGCATCATGCCTATACTTTTAAACATTTATTATGAAAAATCTGAACAATCGCAAATTTTGAACATTTAGTAAACAAATGTGAACATCGAAAATTTTGAACATTTAGTAAAAAAAATCTGAACAATCGCAATGCACCACGCCTATACTTTTGAACATTTAGTAAAAAAAAATCTGAACAAATAACAAAATTTGAACATTTAGTAAAAAAATCTGAACAATCACAAATTTTGAATTATTACGTATCACAAATTTTGAAAGAAATTTGTCTGACTCGTAATAATTCAATATTTTGTAATATAAACTGAACATTTGCTATATACAAAATGAACATTTCTCTATAAAATATGAACATAAAATTGCATGTTTATGTTCATTTTTTGTGACGTGCTCATAATTTTTTACTAAATGTTCATAATTTTGTAAAATGTTCAAATTTTTTTACTAAATGTTCAAAAGTATAGAGTAATACTAATTGGGTGATGATAACCATCAAAGTATGAAAGTATCAAACCTTGGTTTATAAACCGTGGACTCTGTCTGACAGAGATTGGTTAACTAACCCCATTTCAGATCAGATCGATAGTACCACAATGGCCCACGATCTTCTTATCACAGATTCAGGCCCATTTTCCGGGTTTGAATTAATTGTGACCCCTCCCTATCAATAAATTGACTCACTAAGGTCCTAACCAGTAATCAACTAATCACTTTACTTTTTTAAATCATTTTTACAATATAGTTCCCCGGTTTTTAAATACTACGTAGTTGCTTATTAATGTGGGATTCACATGATATAAGACACTTTAAAATGGGGTGAGTAATTGTTAAGAGTGTAATTTAGTGGGCCATGTGATTTAAATAAAGGAAATATTATAGTTTTTTCCCAAAATGACTTTACATTTATAGTGTGTTGCAAGTATCGTGACATTTTCATTTTATCTTTTTAGGGAAGTGTTGCAAGTATTAAAAAAACGGAGGAAGTATATGCTAAACGCCTAAACGGAATTGAAGCTATTTAACTGAGCTGAAATTATTTTTGCTAAACGGAAATTATTTTAAAATAGAGATTAATTTTACCAAACTTAAATAATATTTACTTATTTATATTTGGGGCCCATGTTATATCATTTGGAGTTTGGTCAATTTGCCATAACGGAAACATAAAAGACCTAATAAAAAATAGGTTCAAATAAAAAACAACAGCACAAATGAGACCTCTATGACCGGGTTTTTGCAGGGGCAAATTAGTTAAGGTATATTTTAATTTTTAACAAATCATTAACTTGATTTCATGAATGCCGTCAAAAAAAAAAAAAAAAAAAACTTGATTTCATGAATTGTATGAAGGGCCTATTCTCTTTAGCTTAAGTTTAGTTCATTTCACTTCAATTCGTAATTTCCTCCTCTCATAAAATATTCAGTTCAGCTCATTTTAATAAATCAGAACATGTCGAAGCTGATTTGCTTATCAATATTGTATGTCTTTTTACTCATAAAAATAAAATAAATAAATAGATAAATTTGTTTCAATCGACAAAAGCTACCAATACTTTATTAAACTGTCACAATTGATGGGAAAAACGTAATTGCTCGCCTAACCAATAGTAGGCTGAATCTCGTGCTTTAGAAAGCTCAATTTATTTTGCCGACAATAAAATTCGTTTAGATACCCATACCCGTACTAAATGGGCCGATCAATCAATTAGATCTACGTTTTTGTCAAATACGGGTTTGGGCCGCACCCGTCATGGGAGAGTGCAAGTCCACCACTTTACAAGACCAAGGAGGTTCCACCTCAAAACCATATGGCAATGAGGGGAGTAGCCCCTTAGCCTTATATTGTGGTAGTAACTCTTGAATTCTTTCAATGTGGGATTTCATAACCACTACACTCCCCCTTTAGTGTTTAGTGTGGGACAAGAAGAATGCTCACATGTGGGTTGTTCATGGGCTCAACACTCCCCCTCACATGTGAGCTGTCCATAGTGTTTTTGGCCCAGTATACTTTAGCAAGGCCCCAATCGTGGGCCTGGCTCTGATACCATGTCAAATACGGGTTTGGGCCGCACCCGTCATGGGAGAGTGCAAGTCCACCACTTTACAAGACCAAGGAGGTTCCACCTCAAAACCATATGGCAATGAGGGGAGTAGCCCCTTAGCCTTATATTGTGGTGGTAACTCTTGAATTCTTTCAATGTGGGATTTCATAACCACTACACTCCCCCTTTAGTGTTTAGTGTGGGACAAGAAGAATGCTCACATGTGGGTTGTTCATGGGCTCAACAGTTTTGGGCCAAACTTAGGATGCCTATTGGCCCCGAAGCCTAAACAATACCTAATGTTTAAAGAATGAGGACAAAAATATGAAGCAAATTTCTTGATTGATTTAAAAGGAAGAGATGAATGACAAATTAAGTCAGCTGTTTTATAATACTTCCTTAGTATATTGAAAGCATATAGTGAGTTGACATATTGAAAACATATAGTGAGTTGAATCTAGCAAACTACAACATGATTGTGACTTTGTTTGACAATAAGAGATTAGGGATTATGGGCGTGTTCGGCAGAATATAGCCGTGAAAGTAGCTGTTAGATGTGAAGATTGATGTTAGCTGTGTAGCTAGATTTTAGTTGTCAACAAGGTGTAGCTATGAAGATAGATAATTTAGGTATGAGTGTTCGGTAAAGTAGCGGTTAACTAGCTGTGACATGTAAAAATTTTAAGCTATATTTAAAACTATAGATTAAATTTTTAACAGCTACCTTAAAATCTATCTCTGGCTTCAAAAATATTTCTAAATTTTCCTAAAAGCTACCTCCACCAATAAAACCAAACCACTATTTTGCCAAGCACTCACATTTTTTGTTAAGTAGTGGTTAACCACTAAAAGCTACCTAATATTTACTCAAACGCTAGTGCCAAACACGCCCTAATGGTTTAGCTAGCTAATTGCATGAGTTGTTTTAATTGACTACTTGCTTTTATTATTATTTTTTTATTTTTTGTATTTTTAAAGGTGCTTTAATTAGTTGTTTGTGTAAATGTATTTGGTAAATAGCTATCAGCAGATTATTGTCGAACTTGAACAAAATTGGTGAAATGTAGTCCATTTGATGAGCTTTTTGATAGAACTATACAAGTCATTTTCTCTTAATTAACACAAACCTCTTTTGCCAAAAAGTATCCATCACTAGTTTATTTTTTTCAATATAATTTTATTTATTTATTTTTTATTATTTGAAAAAAAAATCATACTCCGTAATATGTTTTTTAGACTAAAAATTCTCTCTCAATCCCTCACAAAAGTCTCAATCAAAGCTCACATTAGAGGTTTGAGTTAGTCAAACATCCCTTTTTGCCCCAAATTTCTCAAGACTAAACACTCCTCTATTTTTTTTTTCATTAATTACAAACGACCAAAAATAGTCAAAGTAGGGTGTGTACATTCTGTAAAATGCAAAATTGTTGCATATAAAATAAACCTAGAAAGTATTGTTAGTTGCTTCCCACAATTTTAATCTCTTTTGTTGGCTTTAACCTAATGGATTGACCCTAATGCCATCCATTTTGACTTATTTCACATTTTAAGTTTCGGGTTATTTTGGTTTCTTATTCAAATCCTAGAAAATTGGGTATGGTTACCGGTTAGGATTGGTATTTCGACTCTAGTCATTATTTCACATGTAAATTCCATCAAACATATTGCAAAATTATTACAAGTTTGACTAGTGAAGGACCCCCCCCCCCCCAATTTATTGATATAATGATATATTTGATAGTTTAAACTTAGGACTTGTTTAGTTCATCTTATTTTTGCTTATTAGATCTGATCTTAATTGGTTTGACTTGATCTGATTTGGTATAATCTAATATGGTTTGATTTGACCAAACTTTGACTTATATGTATGATAATCTATAAAGAATATATACCAAGTGGGGTCTTGTTTCATTAATTTGTATTAAGTATATTGTTTTTAATGTGTAATATTTATAATTATGAAATTAAAGAAATTTAGCGATAAAAAACCGTACATAAAACGATAAAGTACTCTAATTATTTCTGATCTAAACTGAAATAAATAAATTAAAATAAGGCAAAATGAAGTTCTTTAATTATAAAATTTACAATTTAATTACACTTTATTGTAGTCATTACTCATTAGGTTTTTGTCCAGGCCAAACGATGTATGGGTTGTTGATTGAATTTAAGGATTTATAAGATTTAATGATTTATTAAAAGTTGAACTTTGTAAAATAAAAACAACAATTGTTATTTTAATTATATAGCTAAATATTTTTTGTCAATTTAAGTATATATCAGGCTACCATAAACATTAAGTAAAAATAATTAATTGAGTAAAAACGGATGAAAAAAAAAATGCTCCATGTAACACAAAATTACTACGTACTTTTATTAATTAATAGGGTACGTAGTGTAAATTCAAAAGGAATTAATGATTTAAAATTAGTTCAAATGTAATCATCAAATGTACTATGCTAACATAAATGCAGTGCTCAAAAAGGCAGAGCTAAACCTAGAAAGAGTAGTAGAAAAAAAAAAAAAAAAAAAGGAAAAAAAAAACCTTGAAAGAGTAGGGTAAAATGTTAAAAAAAAAAGGAGGGAGGGTAAAAACAATATAAAAAGTGAGTAGTAAAATATAGCAATGTCGGCTGTGAACGTAGCAACCTCGGAATCCACCCTAACAAACTTTGTAATCTGTATGCATTATTCCTTTTACCAACCCACGTAAAACGGTAAAAAGCCATACAATCTGGAATATTAATACTCAATGAGTACCTCATAAAATCAATTTCGAAGAATGCAAAAGATCTTATAAAATTTCAGAAATATTATATTCCTTTTGTCATTTTTAGGGCTTGTTTATAATTGCTGAAAGCCTGAAATTAAGCTAAAGTAAATAGACCCTTATTATTCCTAATTTGACAGTGATAGACTCATAAAAAAAGTTTAAGAGAAACTCCTACAAAAAAGGAAGGATTATTACATTAAACTTGTTAAGTAAACAATTTTTTCTTTGGCTTTTGAATGTTTTTGAATGTGGTCAAACAGTCAAAATGTATGTTTGGTTATTTGGCTTTTAACATTTACAATTACATTTCTTTCTTAACACCCAACTTCACCCAGCATATTTATTCAAGAACTAACAATTAAACATCCAACATAAAAAACCAAAACAAGCATCTGGTCAAATCAGAGAAATAACTATCAACTATTCAACCAACGACCAATTAATTGCCAAACAAGACCATGATCCACTTCCTCTGTTTCTTTTTAGTTGACACGGCGTTTCTATAGTCACATTTGCCAATGTACAAATTCCATTAATACCTTTAATTACCAATAAGCAAAAATTATGAAAAGTTATATTTTTTGAAAATCTATATTATGACGAATCTAACAAGTTTTCACATAACTATATTTTTTTTAGGAAATTTTGATTTTTACCACCTTCCAATAACGACTTTGTCGAATTTACCACCTCCAAAAAAAAAAAAAGATTTACCTAACCACCTCATAAAAAAATTAAACATCAGTTTTCCCACCTCGTCTGAGCTCAGGTGACGGAAAACGCATGGGGACCCACCATAACGGCTACTTTCTGAATTTATCCCCAATTTCTCTCGATTTCTCTTCTATTTAAACCTAGGTCTTCATTTCTACACCAAATTCTTCAAATTTGGGGTATTTTTTTTGCGATTTTCTTCACAAATCAGTATTTTTGGGCAACCTTAACAATCCTAAACCATCAAATTGTGAAGCAATCAGTTGAACTCTTCGACATCAAAAATCAATCAGGTAAGCAATTTGTGTTAATTCTGCTGTAATTTGTTGCAAATCTTTGTGCGATTTTGATGCATTTGGTTAGAGTAATTGAAATAAAGCGCTTTGTTATATCAATTCAACCCCAATTTGATTTAAAAAAATTAGGGTTCATGCAACATTAAATTAATTTGGGGTTTTTTTATTTCTTAATTGGTTACTAAAATTAGGGTTAGATAATGGTGATTGGTGTTGAAATACAATTAATTTCCCTCCACCTGATGAAGATGACAAGCAAAGCTGATGTGTAGCAATTTTGTGGTTCCAGCGCGATTTCAACCACCCAAACTAGTTTAGGGTTTCAGTTTTTACAGAGAGAAAGTGAAAAATCAAGGAGATAGAAGGTGTTACAGTGAGAAACAGCAAAAATCAAAGGAGAGAGAGACGAAATTGATGAGGAGGTGAGAAATTCGGTGAGAAATTGATTATGGAAGGTGTGAAAAGGAGGAGAGAGAGGGAAATCGTGTTTAAATGAAATAAATTGGAGGCAAGCAGTTAGTGGGCCCCACTGGCAGTTTCCGTCACCGGAGTCAGGGTGGAGGTGGGAAAACTGATGTTTAATTTTTTTATGAGGTGGTAAAGTAAATCTTTTTTTTTTGGAGGTGGTAAATTCGACAAAGTTGTTATTGGAAGGTGGTAAAAATCAAAATTTCCTTTTTTTTTTTTAATTACGTATAAATCACAAAACATGATCAAAGAAAAGTGTTTGCTAAAATCAAAACGTATCAACTAAAAATTGAAAACAGAGGTAGTACAAGAATATAATATTATGTACTAACTAGAAAATATTTTGTATCCTACATTTTTATATTATGACTTTTAACAGAGGGAGAAGAGATGCCCAGAATAAGATATTATACCTGCTAAATGACGGTCCAACAACGTATAATATACTCATGTATAATTTACATGCAAATATGACCTTTTTATGAAAACATAAAAGGCGTTATATAACAGAATAAAGAGGAAAAATAAAAAATTGTTAAGAGATCTGCACTTTATAAAATATATACCTGCTAGGAGTGCTAGGAATATTTGAATTAACAACCGACATGCAATGCTATGTCGTGAGGTGAGACCATATAATTATAATGTAACAATTATAATAATAATCTCACTCTAATTATAAAATCTGATAATGTTGCTTCATGATGAAAGTGGAAGATCCAATTAATTGTGCTGTTGCTGTGTTACGATCATCAACAGGGCTAATAAATAATTACCATGTTAATTAATCTTGAACCTCCAAGCTAATTAAGCGTTCTTGTACTGCATCCTCATCATCATGTGAGCCATGCAATTACATACAACCTGCTAATCACAACCAACAAACATGCATAACTTGATTAGTGTTTATATTTTGCATAACCTAGCTTGTAGATACATGTACTCCCTTGACCGGTTTCCTAAATTTTGTCCCATCTTTCTTTTTGGACCGTCCATTAAAGAGTATTTATTTTCTTTTTGTTAACATGGTACAGTCGTCTCCAATATTCTTTCTACTTTAATCAGCATCTCATATGTTAAATCTACTTACCAGTTTAGTACAAATATTTATTAGGTATAAGATGAAGATGGAATAACCTTTAAGAGACAAAATGCATATTATACAGAGAGTACAAATTCACATATATATATATCTGCAAGAAGTATGATACGAGTAACGACTATATGAGGAATTATAAGTTCAACATGGTGTGTTATTCTTCCCAAAATACTTCCTTACAAATGTAAAGGGAAACTCTATATAACCTTACACAGGCTACTACAAATATTTAATTGTTGTTTTTGAGATAACCCTAATTTAACACTCAGTATATGGATAATGAATCCAATTATTGAATCGGGTAATCCACAAAAATTATTGCTTGCTTACTATCTATCACAATATTTCTAATTTAAATAGATAGATGCATTTGATGACCAATTGTGACTTTCTAAGACAAGGAATAAACAACAAAAACGATACATACAATTCAGGGAGATAAACATCAAACTATTTATGATAAATCGGACATTGCTTATACCAATCAACACATTAATTAATCACGTATTTCTAAATTAATTCGAGATAATATAAACAGATATTTAAAACACGTAAAAAAAGTTAGAGAATATATAGCTGTCCATGCATGCATATAGCTAATGGTAGTTAATTCATTCAATCCATGTAATCATCATATAAATAAAATTCACTTGTGATGGAAAATAAAAAGTGCAAGATTTATGATATAAGAACGTGATTGAAAAGGAGTTTCTAGATTACAATTCTATGTAATAAAAAGGAATTAGCAAAGGGAAGGAAAAGTAGGTGGGATAATATAATGGACTAAACGGAGTACTGCAGATATAGTCACCCAAAAGTTGTGGTGGAAAAAAGCAAATTAAATCTCATGGAAAGGTGACTAGTCAATGGAGCTTTGGTGCAATAAATCTTGGAACTAAATCTTCAACCATTATCCAAAGTAGTCCTTTTTTTAAACCCCCTTTTATTTCAAGTAGACTACTTTTTCAGCGCAATGAAGGGCCAACTAGTATATCAAATGAATTTGTTACCTTGAACTTGGACCATGTAAGTAGTATTGTAGATAGATCATTTCATATCTAAATATAAATCCTAGCTTTGACCACAATATTTGTATAAAATAATCTACAGGCGTATCTAGTTAAGAATCTATTTCATACCCCTGAATATATTTGTATAGTACATCAGTACATCATCCACTAATATAAATAGTAATGTAGTACATGTATCAGCCAGATATCAACATATGAGGTGTATGCACATAAATTGAATTAATATTTGAAATACATCTAATACTAATAGCGTATTCTATTAAGAATCTAGATATATCATGTGATTCATACTATAACCTCAAGAAATTTGTATATATAGTGTATGTACCAAGATGCTGTGGTAGGTACATATATGTACCAATCAATCACACATCAATATTTGAGGTGCATGCACATCTGTGATCGTATATCTTGCATTAGAGATATATTGTAGAGATATCTCAAACCAAATATTTCCATTATTTTTTTTTTTTTTTTTTTTTTTGTTCTCAAGAGGACTATGAACATAAATAAAGAATACTATACCTATATTCTATAGGAGCCAATTGGTGACTTGCCGACTACACCAAAACAGCACATAATCCTTAATGATTCTATGTCTAATGCTAAAATATGGTGAATGTTGTTTGGGTATATGTGCGAAAAGAGTTGTTAATAATATGGTCAACCTGAATAAAATTTTCAAACATTATATAAAATTTAATAAGCAAAAAAGCCACGAAAAAAGGGTGGTAGGCAAATAGAAAAGACAAAGAAAATCTTGATTGACTTGATATACACAGATCTTCATAGCCAAGAAAATATATACTATAGTATTAATACATAAAAATTCATATTATAAAATACGAAGTATATTGTAAATATCATAGTGTCATGGTGCATGGCCCCGAGGAAACAAACTAACAGTTGACATCACAAACTATAGGTTAAGTTTGCCCTACCATAATATTATTGGTCTATCGTTAACCAATTGATAATTGATCATCTCACTATTTTTCAATAGTTTCATTTCATATTGTATTGAAGTATTTTGTTTCTTGATTTGATGTATTCATTTACTAGGGACATATGATATGGCTAATAAGTTACAAACTTAATAGAAAGCATCCTAGGATATTACATATATATTTTTCTCTTATATAAATATAGAATCGATCTCCTTTTCAATATAACATCAAATTAATCATAACTACTCAAATAATCACTCCCTCCCCCAATACCTTTTAGAAATGGATTTGATCGTGGTCAATCATTAGCAAGAGGTATATACGGATAAACATAAGAAAAATATTTTTAGTGGGAATATAATTTAATACTTGGAATTTCGAGTTAATTATAAAGAATTTTTAGTAAAAAGAAAAAAAATTCACTTGAAATCTTGTTAAATTTATCTCAATGTTAAGTTTTTAAGTATCAACTTTTTTTTATAATTTTAAATAATTTATAGCAGAAGATATTAAGGTTTAAATATGTAACAAAAATTGCAAAAACCCTATTACGGTGTACAAATCAGGCAGATAAAAAGGAACAAAAAAGGGAGTAATATGTTAGATATTCATTCCCGTCCAAAAAAAAAGTGTTAGATATTCATTGTTTCATGGTTGAATTTCAAAGGAATTATTGGTTACCAAGGTCACTTGTAGTAGTCCCCTCAAAAGAAAAAAAAAGGTCACTTGAAGTAGTATGACAAATAATCTAAGTAAATTTTTTATATGTTGTAGAGCTAGAGAGCTAAAAAGTACAAATTCTTAAATGGACCTGGTTCACACTAATTTATTGTAAACCACTAACATTAGAGAAACTATGGTTGTTTTATTAATAAAAAAAAAAGTCACTATAATAAAATGAAGGTCACTATGTTGAAAATAAAAGTCGTTTTGATAATATATAGGCCATAAGAGGTTAATTTTTTTAATGAAATATTTTATAAGGTCAATACTAATATAAAAGGTCACCATGTTAAAATTTGGGTCATAGCGTCGTACTTCAAATTCACAATAGTGTTAAACGTTATACAACTTTTAATAAAGGTTACTATGTTAAAAATAAGGTTATTACGTTAAAAATAAAGGTCACTATGTTCAATACAATGTCAGTTGCGTGTGTATAAACCTCGGGTCCACAATAATATTATTGTGAACCAGGTCCACGCAAGTATTTCTGGCTAAAAAGACATATGATGTAGGCTTTAGACATAATTTGATTCCTGATCTTGCCCCTTAGATATCACGCTCATAGTTTTAACCAACTAAATAAGATGACATCTTACTTTATATTACTAGTACATAACATATAAATATCATATTGAAAAAAAAAAAAAAATTCTTCACCACTTTTCAGTATATTGTATTATAAAAGTTTTCAAGTCAAAGTTTGAAAAATTAAAGTAGCTGCGCAGTTGATTAGGAATAATGGAGCACTTGTTCCTAACATTTGACTCCAAGATGCAACTCAGGAAATAATATAAGCTATGTTAAATTAGCCTTTTAAAAAAAATAAAAAAAATCTTTGAACCATTGTCTACATTTGAGCATTAGTTATAAAAAAATTCCGAGGCATGCTACAATTAATTTATTACAGCATATACTCTAGTTACGTACCACAAGTCCACAACTATGAACAAGCTAAAGTTTTTATAGCATCTTAGCCTTATTTTGGTGTAAGGAATATGGTAATTCATGAAATCAAGAATTAAGATAAGAAATTGCATTCTATTTTGGATTAGCTAGCTTTCACAAAAACTTTACCAAAGGTCCAACAATAGTCATATTAACAATAGAATCACTTAGCATGACTTGCTTACTTTTATTGCATTTTATCCGATATAAATCAAGTTTTACTCCGTATTAATTTAAGACTCCAAGATAGGAAAATGTCTCACTAGCAAAACATAACACCCCCCCCCCCCCCCCATTAGAAAGAGGCCGAAAAATTAGAAAGAGGCCGAAAAAGCCCTACCCAAAAGTGAAGCGGTCTTCTAGACAAGTTTGAAAATTGTTAACCTGAAACTAGCCAATTTGACTCACTCTACAAGTAGAAAAACCACAACACTTTCATGAGTTAAATAAAGCATTTCAAAGTCTTTGTCTCATATTTCTTCCAATTTGCCTATGCAGTCATGTAGTATATATAGTCAACATAGCTATAGCTATATCATAAAGTAGTCCAATTTGACTTCAATATGTTTAACATGAGCTTAAATATTGTGATCACATAATATACATTTGTAAAATAAAAATAAAAGCTGATGTTTGATTGCATTTCATAATTAAAATTTGCAAATTAAATAGTGCAAGCTAAGATACATACCATATATATGTTGCATTGTTAGTCTCCAACTCAAGGATTCCTCATTCCAGGAGGCACAATATCCCCTAACAGTCCCTCACCACTACTAAGAGGCGGCATTTGTTGAGAAACCGATGAAGACGAGTCCGTGGTGTCACTAGGAGCTTGTTGTGGTTGATGATGAGCCTGCTGCACACTAGCACTACTAATTGAAGCTTGTGCAATGCTTCTAGTAACTGAATTATCATGTGAAAATGGCATTCCATGATAGAGGAACGACGATTGATGAGGCGACAAAGGAGGTGCAAAGTGCCCAAGAAAGGCACCTTCATGGCTAAGAAATCCACTACTTCTTGGAAATCCAATTGTATGATGACAATGTTGTCCCTCATAAGTTGTGATCACTATGCTAGGATCTTCCGAGGAGCGTTCCACCCTTTTCTTAACGGTGCATTTGCTGTTTGTGCACCGGTAATAGCTCCTGTAACAATCAAAACAACAAGACATAGTCTGTAATTTATTAGCTCTTTTTGCTATGGTGGAATTTTATACACTTTTTTCAACATTTGACCTAATTTTTTTAGCTATAACAATACATTGAAAACTTGTAACATCATTGGCAATGTTAAATTGACTCTGAGACTACATATATATACATCACATTTCACAATATCATACATAAGACTAGTTACGCGGTTTAGAAATTTATATATAGAGCGCATATTGCTTTTTTTAGTAACTCCAAATGTTACTAATCAATCAAATTAGTGTGAAACTATCTCAACCAATACTTGCTCTAAACCAATGTATAAACACTATTACAACAAATCTAAATGTTGATTATATGCACATACATAATATGAATATGATTCTCGAATATAACGAATCGAACAACTATGCTCAAGCCAGCCATATAGCAATATAATCAAATTTGCTGGACAAGGAAGATAATTCCTTCCAGAGTGGCAAATTTACACAAAGCATCTTAGAAATTAAAGTTCTTCTATTAGAATGTTGAAGAGAGGAAGTAGTTTAGAGCATATATTCTTAACTAGATATACAAAATTTATGTACTCATAATAGAGATAAGATTTTGTATTTTGTATTTGTTTTTTTCATGCCAGAAACAACACTATTGTGACTCCATTTGGCCTAAAAAGGAAGTACACATTATTTTCATTTTTAAATAAATAAAATAAAAGCAATTCATAACTTTGTAAAAAATGCTAGAAAATGGGAATATAATATACCAACGAAATTATGTGTGAATCTAATAATTGAGCACATTCAACATCATGGATTACTCGGAATATATATATACTTTATATAGTAAGTATATTAATACTCGAGTTGTAATTAACAATTAAAAATTAGAATAAAAAAGAAGACATTTCTCAAATTGGTATAATTAAAGATGTATTTTACATAAAACTAAAATATTACACCTGACTTGCACCTAAATTAAATTCGATTCCAATTAAGCTTTGTAAAACCAATCAACAAACATCTTTTTCTATTTAATTTTCTAAGGATAAGTTTGTTCCCTTCCTAACTAGAATCTAGGAAAATGTATAGAAATACCATTACCAACACCACATACATGTTGATAAAAAAAAATATAGTCTTGAAATCAATTTAGATTATACTACCTACGCTTGAACTACATATACATGTGCAAGATGCTCATTGTGCACCAAAGGTTAGACGCAAGTATATCTTAATGATATAATTTACGAGATAATTGTAGCAACATTAAATCTTAATGAGATTACTAGGTTAGACAAATAATTAAGTGGCCGGCCAAAATTATAATAATCTTCCAGTAAATTAGATTAATACTCCCTTTGGAATTAGTCTTATAAAAGAAAAGAGATTGTAAGTGAAGGAGATAGTGTGTATATATATACGACGAGGAATAAAATTAATTAAGACCAAGGAATTTGAGTTTGTTCTTGTTATGACTCATGATTGAATGACATTTTTTGAATCACGCACATTCAGATAGAATTGAACCTGGGAAATGGACTGTTTTTAACAGCCTTCTGGCCATACTTTCTCCATCTATAGCCGTCTTCAAGATGATCAACTTCACTCTTGGTCATGAATGCAAATCGCGGTTGTCTTATCCTCTTTTGCCCCTTTTTCTTCACCTTCGTCCTGGTACAAACATTTACATATATACATGATCGTCATTAACAAGACAAGCTAAGTAAAGATTAAAAGCATGAAGTAATAGATGGTTATATATTAAATTTAAATCAATCAAATACAAACATTTCCAAACTTTAGCTTACGTACAATAAATAAAGCATACCATCCTCCACATATTCAAAGGAAAAAAAAAAATAATGCAAGAAGACCATAATACTCATCTTTTTAAAGGGATAACTTTGTAATTATAATATGTGAATTGAAGGAGTTTTAGTTGTTTAATCAACTTCTTAAAAAGGAATTCTTACTTTGTATCTGTCTTAGGTCCAAATTTTTATTTAAAGGCTGACTTAGTTAGGTCCATAAACTTTTAGCATTGCATTACATTGCTTTTAGTATGTGGCTCATTGTGAATTCATCATATACGTACCCCTCCACGGCTCCACCTCCACCTCTCTTATACACGAACACGCACACGGACACACATACACACACGCAAAGTTCAGAAATTTCATGTCTCCCCCTTCTTAGACAAAGTAATAGAGGCAGATAGCTTCGCATTAGCAACATCAAGATAGCAATGCAAAACATTAGAATTGAAAATCATTATATAAATGAAATCGTCGTGTTTGTGGCAAAGTCTTGATGAGTAGGAAACTATAGTGTAGTGTTAAAGTGAAGATATGCATCATCAAGTGGTAAAAAAAGGCAGAGAGGGCGGTGGCTAGGGTGGCTGATCTTTTGATGTAAAAAGAAACAAGGTGGAAGATAAATTATGACTAAGAAAGCTACTTGACCCTAATACCATACTTTATTTACCAAAAAAAATATATGATCACAAATTCACTATACATCTTTTTTAAGTCTGAACTACATAGAATTGTAGAAGAAGTCTTGAAGCTAGTGGCTATAACAACAAATTAAAGCTCTTAGAAGTCAAAGAAAAAAAATAGTCAAAGATCGATGCCACCTAGTTACATTATCCTGGCCTGGACATCATGCTAGTTTAACACGACCACCCCATTAGAAAATAGACAACTAAATAACACCACATCAACAATGTTATCGAAACAAAAAATAAATTACTGCATGTGTCCATAAGAATCCCTCAAGTGTTTACTCAAATTTTCTACAAAGAGAACATTTATAAGGCTTAACTTTCAAATTTCAATCATCTTTCAAAAAAGAAAAAATAAATTATAGAAGAGGAATTAATAAATGCTGAATACATTCTAAAGCAAGCTAAGGTACCAAGCAAGCTATTTGAATGATTAGGTATTAATTAACAATGACCAAGCTAGTAATCTATTTGGTCTAATAAATCCAAACCAAGAATCTAATCTCAAAAATCTTGTTTTGGCTAATATTATGGACCACATACACATATATACATACAAGTGACACAAGCTAAGCTAAATTAACAACCCACTACCTAAAAATTAATTAAGAGAGA
Organism: Chenopodium formosanum; assembly: GCA_024500155.1. Lineage (NCBI taxonomy): Eukaryota > Viridiplantae > Streptophyta > Magnoliopsida > Caryophyllales > Amaranthaceae > Chenopodium > Chenopodium formosanum. Next base: position 9,877,136 of record CM044873.1, on the reverse strand, counting down.
CCACATACATACACCCACCAAACACTAGCATATTAGCATGATTAAAAATTAAACATTGATTAAATTCCAACGCCCGCCTTTCTTACACTACTCCTTATACATACATTCGTATTCATATCATATCATTATCAAAGTACGATTACACTCATATTATACCACCCATGTGCACTATAATATACCCCCCCTCTCATCACCTTCATAAAATCGAAATGATTCTTTCATTATATATGTATACCATCCATTTAATTCCCCACGAGTTGCAAACCAACTTGCAGAATTTTATGCACCACATTATATAACTATATATCAAATTAATTATAATAAAAACTTTTTTAAAAAATCAAGGATTTATTCTGTGTTTAATACGGGAAATTCCCTGTTTCTCATGGTGAGAAACAAAATTTGTTTCTCATGATGGCATTTTCGTAAATAAATCAACAACTTTTTCAATATTGTGGGCTCCACAGTTGAATAAAGTTGAAAAAGTTGTTGATTTATTCACAAAAATGCCCCCATGAGAAACGAATTCGTTTCTCACGGTGAGAAACTGGGGCTTTCTCGTTTAATACTGTACTTATACTATACTATATTTTCAGTAAAAATGAAAAAAAAAAAAATACAAATTAATAAAAATTTGAGGAAGCCTATTACCCACGCCATTCCCGCCGCAATGACGGCGGGGTAACTTTCTCTCTCCACCAATTAATTTTAATTTATTTTTTATTTTTTAAATTATTTTTTTACCTTAATATGATCGATCCCAAAAAAGCCCCTAAATTTTAGTGTATTCACTTTACCCGACCCCATGACTTCACCTCCAATGAAAACAATTTTTGTTTTATTTTTTTTTTACCCAAAATAAGAAATGATAAAATTAATCAAGATTATTGTAAGAAAAAAAAATAGTGAGTGGTGTACGGTGATCGCCACTCACGAAGTATCAGCTACAGCTGATGCTGTTGTTGCCGCTGATGCCGCCGCTTTACCGATGTTTTTATCGGTGAGATCTTCGGATGAGCTCGAGGATGCCGAAGGATTCGGTGGTATGATGATATCGGAGGTTTGATCACCTAGTAATAGATGAGACTCATGACTACTACCACCATTTGCCGTTGTAGTTGGAGGATCGGGTGGTTGGTAACCTTCAACGTCAGCTGATAAGTCGGAGGAGTTATATGACCAGATGCAGTCGGATATGATGTTGGTGTTATGCAAGCCGTTGTCGTCTCTGTTGAAGAAGAAGTTGGTGTCGGAAGAGGGTAAAGTAGACCAGGATGGTTCGTGAGGGTCGGGTTTGTTGGAGTCCGAGTCCATAAGTGATGGAGTCGTATTGGATTGGATTGGATTGGAATTGAGATAGTTCGAACACTAATAATTCTGGGATTTTTTAAAAAAAGAGGAGAGAGGGGAATTTAGGGTTTGGGGAAAGGGGGGAAAAATGAGAGAAAGGGAGGAACGCGTAAAGAGGGAACTTTTAGGAGAGAGAAGGGTGATGTGAGTGAGTCCTGTCAAATTTGAGAGAAATGAAATTAAAAAATTATGGAATTGGGGAATGGCCGAATGGTGGAAAGAAGAAAGGAAGGAAAAAAGAAAAAAAAAATGAGAAGTGTCAACTTCAAATACACTTATTTATTTTTCCCTTTTTCGTTTAGGCGCCTCCCTCCCCCACTCGCACCTTCCCTCTTCTTATGAGGGATGATACTCGTATTCCATAAGGTACATTTTCCGTCTTTACGAGTTCTTCTTGTTTAAACGGTGATTATCGGATTATTATTATTTCAATAAAAAAGGGGTAATGTTATATATAATCCTAAGTGATGCAAATATGCATTTAATATACTTTATTTTTAAGTATTAAATGTTAATGTCTATTATTTTCACTTTTAGCTTCTTATATACACCCCTGGATTGCATATAGCTTTTTCCTTATAAAAAATTAAAGTAGAGAAGAAATAATAATATATCCTCATTAAGGTGAAATGACAAAACACTACCATAATATATGTCAATGTATGCATTTTATGGGTCATATTGTTGCATACTCAAACATACTTTAAGTAATCAGTTATTTATCAAACAAATTTAGACATTCAATTATTAAAATCAATTAGTCAAATCGGCTATTATAATTAACTAGTCAAATTGGCTAATGTAATAAACTAGTCAAATCGGTTAATGTAATAAACTAGTCAAATTTAGTTCACACGACAAGTTTTAATTAGCTTTTAGCTTTTTTTTCAGAATAAGGTCGAAATTTATTTAGATATACGAATTTTGAAAGAAATAAGGCTTTAAAATAAGGACGGTAGAGTGTATATATTATTCATTTCTTATATATCCGAACTCCTTCCTTTCACTTGAGTTATACTCTGTACTTATCTAAACTTATTTTTCTTAGCTCGCTTATGGAATATGAGTCGATTTTAATTGCATGTGGATTAAATTTGGATAGTCCTTAAGTTTCTTATTCGAGTTCATTTTTATAATGTGGAGTATATATATATATATATAAACGAGAATATGAAATCTAGATATATTTTTAGTCTTTTAGATTCCTACTGTTCAGACAATTTTTTTTTGAAGGGGGGAGATTAAATTCATTAATAAAAAGCCATACGACACTTACATAAGAGATCGTAATCGAACAATACAAAGACGACCGAACCAGTTACAAGTTCGAAATAAAAGAAACTACAATTGCACGCGCAGAATGACGTTCTTAAGTACCCTTGGCTCATATAACGCTGTCCTATGCAGCCTCTTGCAAGGGGGTCTGGCAATATGATGTAATTTCTGACGAGAACCTTCATTGGCTCAGAATCCCGTACTCCTCGACCTGAAATCAAAATTGGTGTCGTACACTTCACCATAGACAAGACCAACTCTGACTCAAACACGGATATCGGCATGGAAGCAAAACCCTTTAGCCCAAACCAACAGAAGATCAAACCGAAGCCCCATAGCCAAAAAACCCGGCTTAAATCCTGCACCAGAAGATCGGTACACCGATCTGCAAGCCCCATATCACTCCAACACACCACACAAACAGAAAAAATAATAAAACAAAAAAATACACAACGACTTCTAAAAGGAAAAACAGAACGAAAACTAAACCCTAAAACAAAATACGAAACCCTAACATCCCACCCCGCCGCCAAACCGAGTCCCACCACCAATCTGGGAAACACCAACACAGCCCATGAACCGCCGGAAAGAAACGCACGGACCACCGAGGACCGCCTGAGAAGCCCGAACCCCACACGCCCCCGAGCCGCTGCAACGACAACCCTACACGAGGGACTTAGAGGGAGAAAACTCCCCCTCCCCGTTCTCGTAAACCACGTCGCGGCAACGGACAAGAGGGTGGGGCGAAGGCGCGGCGGGAAGGCGGTACAAAGAAACGACGGCAGGCCGGCCTCATGGTCGGAGAAGAACAACGGCGGCGGACGAAGGAGCGGTGTGGCACAAGATGAAAGACTGAAAACACGAAAAAACTATAACGGAAAAAGAAATAAACAAGCTAAAAGGGTAGATCGGAGGCTCGCCGACGCTGTGGCGTGGGCGGTGAGCCACACGCCCGCCGACGAGCCTCATGGCCGGAGGAGAAGAAGAGAGGCGGCGGTTATGGGAGAGATAGAGAGAGAGGATTTTTAGAGAGAGAGAGAGTTACAGTTTTGATTAACATTACTGTTCAGATAATTTAATAGATATTGATATTGTCAAAAATAAAAACTGTGGTACGGTGGCTTCAAAAAAAAAAAAAAAAAAAAAAAAAAACTGTGGTACGGTGCCTCAGTCTCATACACAAAAATGGGGCTAAATCTGAAAAAAGACAAGCAATTTGACTTTTTAATATCATGTATTAATTAAAGAAAAGGCAGCAAAGTCATGAAAAATGTATGAATTTTGCCTTATAGTGATCGGTGATGTATGAAAAGGTTATACAAAAATCTTGGATTATTAAATTATTACTGTACGAACCCTCCTGAATTTAAAATAAAGAGAAATGTTGATTGAGCTGGTAATGGCCTAAGTTCTTACGATAGACCAACTCATAAATGAGAGAATAGTTATACATTCTTGTTAGTTGAAAAAAAAAAGGATTCATTTAAGTCCTTAAAAAGAAAGAAAGATGCACAATATCTATAAAGAATTGACTATTGCATTATAATTAGTTGTTGCAAATTACAATAGACTAATGCAATTGCGTGCTTCCTTAAGCAGTAGTACGTACCTAGTACGTGACAAATAGCGAGATACTTGTAGGTTTTTATTACCAACCAATTCATTTGTTCGTACTTATACTTTCATTTATAAAAAGCATTTCGAGTTAAGCTGCATATTATCTTAAACTTTTAAAGTGACTTCGTGAGGTAAATATCAAACACTAACATTTTTTTTTTTTGTTTGACGCAGATTAAGCATATTTAGACAATTTTCAAATGATGAATTATGAGGTTTCAAAGTAAATCCTATCAAATTAGAAGAATTACACAGTAATAAGGAGCATAAATTAAAATACAAAATAGATGAGCACTTAATTGAAGAGTGGCGTAAGATTGTATGAAGGTTGGGAGGGCACGCTCTAAGAAAAGGAGCCAAACGTGTTCACATGCACAAATCACTATACAAAATAATCCTCTTATCTTACACTATACTAGTGATAGATAGGGAACACATTATTTGTATACACTATAGTATATATTTAGCCAACTCACGCCCATTACTAACTGCCAAATTGGTACAAAGCACGCCGCTGCACCCTAAGTCCTATACTTCCCTTAACTTTTCCTTTTTTATTCATCACTTTCTATAGCTCAAGACTTTCATCTATAAACACTTTCATGTGTATGATTCTTTTTTTTTTTGGTGCAATCATGTGTATGATTCATGGTGTATATAGTTCAAAACATTTATGTACATTTAGATTATGTTCTCTTCACGTGAAACAAAGTGTTTTCATTTGAATTTATGTAGGTTCAATCTATTGTGGTTTGACAATCTACCTTGATTGTCCAGTCTGATCTGATTTGATTAAAATTTGGCCGTGTTTGTATGCTAATATATAGCATTGAACATGGATTCTCATTAAATTTGTCTTATGTGTATTTTCAGATATCTAATTTTTAATTCTTTTTATACATACGAAAATAAAGATATATGACAATTAGAAAAAGGGAATAAAAGTTACGATATAGCATGACCTGATTCTAACAAGAACAAGTAATAAGTAATAAGAACAGGGCGAAGATAGGAGTATCTTTAATAGATAGCTTGTGAATGATATGATGGAGACCCATGTCCCATGGAGTGAGTAATCAATCAAGTGATAATCTAATGAATTTTGATTCATATTTTAACCAACTTAAGTGCATGACAAAATTTTATTAACATAGCTCACAATTTATTGTGAAACTCGTGACCTTTGTGTCACGCTGGCTCTTGATACCAAGTTAGAGGACCAACTCAACCAAAAGTTTAAGCCAATAGTTGAGGCCCAGGAATATGTTTTATACTCTATCAATTTTGTTAGTTTCATAATGTAACATACCTCCTTTTAAAAATTGTCACATTGCCCTAATAGCATGTTTTTAAAAAAAGACACAAGTGATAGTTTGATTGTACTCATTGCAGGAAGAAACACCAGCTAAATTGAACGTGCAAGGCAACACCAACTATTATGCCATATTCCAATACACTTCATATACTGCTTAGCAAAGATTGAGAGAAATAAGGGGGGAGGCCAAGGAGAGGGGTTTAAAGGTGGATGGACAAGTGTAGGATTTGGTAGTATTTATCTTAAGCATTATTCACACTTGAATTGGAACAAATTGTCTCGCATAATTATAGAAAGGAAGAATTTATAAGCATATAAGTTTGGTGGGATTCTCCACCTATTAGTAAATAGTTTCAACTTGAAATCTTGTTTGGATTGTAAGTGCATGGATTTGATTACCTGTTTATTGTTTGTAGTAATATTGCCAAGGCAAAAAAAACCATTTCCAAGGCAACGTATCTGCCCGTAATATTTGAGAATCTAAATATGTCAAACATATTAATTCATTAATATACTTTGTAATATTTTATTGCCTATAATATTGCCAATTACAATTATGGCACATACCAAATCGTCCACTTGTACTAAATTACTGTATATAAACACACATGCATTATATAATTTATATTATTCTAATAATCAATACTCCAAGAAGAATCAAAAGTACAAATTGATTATTGCAATGGGTATAAACCAAAACTTCCAACAGCTACAAAATGGTCTAAAGTTTATTAAATTATAAAAAAAAAATTGCATTGGATCATTAATTAAAAAAAAATGCAAATATTAAATTACAAATGTTTATAAATAGCAGACGTAAACATAACTAATCCGGAGAGAAGTTTAGCATATGTCCAACAGACCAAGAAGTTCTACATCATATGAATTTCATAGGCATAATCCCTGCCACCAAAAGATATACGAAGTAGTAGTTAGTCAAATGTTAATGTTAAGAAGATTAGTACATCATTAACACTAATAATAAGTAAGAGAGTATAAAAACCACCTACATGATAGGAAATGAAGAACAATCAGTCTAGCCAAACAGCAGGTGCATTAAGATCAATTAAATTCAGTGCACTTTCACCATGGGTTGGATAAGGATTTTATGACTCGTGTTCACGTATGAGCACTCGAGACTTAGAAATTTTCAATGATGCTTCTACTATTTCAAATTGTGATGGATCTCTTCTTGTTGAACTTAAAGGTTCCTTTCGTTTGATAGAACCCTTCTGTGGGCGTCCTTTATGAGACCGGGTCTTTGGTTCCGTCAATGTAGGTTCCACTGTATTCAACAAGTTTAAATAAATAAATAAATAAAATTAATTAATAAACAAGTTTAGAGGTAGCTAATACCTGTAAAACTTTGATAATGACGTCTCTCCCAATAAAATGTTAAATTTAGTGAGTGTATGGTATGAATAATTTAATTGATTGTAGATTTTGTTGAGAATAATTAGTAGTTGAAGTTGGAAAGATTTTAATTGGAATATTTAGCTACTAAAATTATAGGCAATAAAATATTACAAAGTATATTATTGAATTAATAAGTTTGACATATTTTGATTCTCAAATATTACGGGCAGATACGTTGCCTTGGAAATGGTTTTTTTGCCTTGGCAATATCAGCACCCTTTCATTAATTAAAAGTTATACGACATCAACAATAAAGATTCGACATTTATTGTTAGTAGCATAATAGAATTGATTGTGGGATTACTTTAATACGATAAAGATTTACTACACCCACTTATTATCAAGTAGCTTATCAATTTTTAGTTCTTGTAATTCCCAACCTCAAGGTTATGAGTTATAAACCCTAGTTAAGACACTATGAGAATTAGAAGTCGATTAAACTGTACTTAAAACAATTTGATCTTGCTTACAAAACAAGGTCATTAACATTGTCTCACCATATCATATACAAGTAAAATACATCACTTTTACAACAATTTCATTCGATTTCAAAAACTCACATCAGACTACAATATTACGGAGTATTTTATTTTCGGAAAATGCTATACATACCTCTAAGGGCTATATATAAGTAAAGGGTAATAATTTCATGAGAATAGTACTAGGAGTATATAATAATAATAATAATAATTAAGTAGTAAATAAAAAAAAAAAAAAGAATGACCCACAAAATGAATTGGATTAGTTAAAAAAGAGAGGGGGTCCAAAAAGCCGTCCAACATAATGGTAGCATCTCCAACGGTAGCCTTGACCAAAACAGCGAGGTAGAAGAAATTCATTCACGCGACTAACCTAAATGGGCCCGGGCCCATTTGGTTGTACTCTTTCCTCCTAATAAAAGCGGCCCGCTTGCGGCGACTGGGCTATTATTGGTTACTTTGATTTTCAGCTTTCATTTCACCATTTTCTGACTGCAAATAAAATATTATCAACCTTGTTGTACATGTACCTCCTTCTTTGTAGGACTCATAATCTATGGTTCATTCTATCATAGTCGGTCCTTTTATACTTATCTCAATTGTCCTTGGCACCGCTAATAATTCACGGTATTGATAAGACATCTTTATGTACTGGTTCTGTCACTTTATGTTTGTCTCATCTAAAAAGGTTCGTTATATTGAACAAATATTAAGGAGCAAAGGTAATAATTTGTAAGAAAGTTCTTATTCGTATATAAGTTTTATGCTTTCCATTACTATCCCTATTACTCTTTTAGTGTTACTTTGAAGAATGGTATTGACTATTATTGATAGGTAATATTTGGTAAAGTTGCATTACATGAACATTGATAGCCGTACATGAGCTTTACTTACAAAATTATACAAGTATGTTAGTGTTATCCAAAGATCTTTCATTACAATTCTAGCCTCCATCTAGGTTTCAAGTTGCTAAGTATATTTTTGTGAACAACATATATCCACATAGTTAATACTCGAGGGAATATTTTCAGTTCATATTCTTTCCTTACCAAAAATTCATCTAGCACCTCTTTCTCGTGCACAAAATGATAATTTTTAAACGAATTTTGCTCTCATTTTTAAAAAATCAAAATGATCAATGAATCACTTTTTGCTGCACCTAACTCTAAATACATCCGGATGCAATATATAATTTGTAAGATTCTTCTCATCTATCATGAGCTAGCTTAGCTTGCTACCCCATCTCCTAACATGAGCTAGCTTGTGCCCTCCAAAACACGTGAAATATTCTCTCAACCAACACACAAAAGTGCAAAATGTGCTAAAACTAGTTTCCATCACTTGCCCCTTGTGTTTGGTTTGCTACCAGCAACCCACATTTCATTTTATAATTAGTGCAACAATATTAATATACTTTGTTGGTCTTAAAGTAAAGTTTGCTGCCTAATAACCAACATTTAGAATCAGTGGACAAATATAGGGACACACCATTACTATTACCAAAGTTTATTATTATTATATATTTTTTGTTACCTATTTATGCCATATTATTGTGGGTGGTGTAAGGTCCACCACGTATATAAGTATATTTCTAGTGTTCATGCTCTTAATGCTCCAATTGTCCTTATTCTTAATAATGTTGCCTTTTTATTTCTCTTTTAATCATGCATTTTAATTAATTTGATTTTCATATTCTCTCATTTTTACACTTTCACCCCACCTTCGTCCATTCGTGGGATGCAAGTTCGACTTTCATGTTGCATGCGCAAGGTGGGGAGTGCAATGGTAAATGCAAAATCATAATCCAATGTGTACGTGTCATATATATTGTCGGAATGTTCTAATCCTCTTAAGTTACGGTGCAGTACAAATCAATAAACTTAAAATTAAATTTAAAAAGTCAATCACAAATCATTACTACTTCGTGTATACTAAATTAGTTATGAAGAGGCACGCCTTAATTTTTTTTCCTTAACATAATTAATGGTAATACAGCTCAAAAGTCCACCTTGATTTGGCAATCTTAGAACTGTAGGAGTTTATAGGTACTACGCAGCGGATATAACATATATGAATCATATTCAATAAAGTACCTAATCCCAAGAATCACATGCATAACACACAAGACACATAATCATACCTTTGAAGCGTGAATTCCACGAGGCTATTCGACAGGCAAATCAGGGAGAGAATAGAGCCCCAAGTGTTGCTCCTCTACTTAGTCCACGAGATTCGAACGAGCTGTCCACCAATACTAGATTGGTCGAGTGATTGAGGAAAACCGCGATCACCACCTTTTCGGACAACCGACCACCGCACGAATCACCACCACCACGAGACACCACCGTGCGCCGGGAGGAGGAGAGAGCCGTGAGAGAGGGAGTATGAGAGGGGGTTGGTTTCGTGTTTGCTAATTAGGGTTTGATCTAAATGATCAGTTAATTCCTTCTTACGTGCAAACCTAGGCACCTAGTCTATTTATAATCTCATTATAATTAGACTAGGGCACGAAGCCCAATAGCCTCTCAAAGCCCCATATGGCCGGCCACCTAGAGAGATGAGGCCCATGATGGGCCTCGTCCTCTAATGCTCGATCTAGCCCCTTTGTGTGACCTTATAGGATCCGTCCAATTGGGCTTTGGCCTATTTTACTAGTCCAAAGATCGTAAGTACCTCTAGCTATGGCAAAACGACGACCCAAATGTCCGGACTTAATTATCTCCATAATTTGATCCAATTATATATCTAGTAATTGCACACGACGAAGACATAACTCCTTCAATCTCCCACTTGTCTGAGACAAGGGTGCAATATTCAAATTCCTTAAGTCAATGTATATGTCGATTTGATAATATGATTGCATCATATGTCGAGATCATATTAATCTACAAATCGTTTCTTGAAATCTGAGTTAGAATTACAAAACCAAATGATTACTGAGTAATGCATTTGAACGCGGCCACGTATTTTCTGAATTCTCCCTCTTCAAGCGGCCATGACATATTTCCTAATTTAATAGGTAGACTCTATCCAATCTTGTGGCAACAAGCCTCCCACTCAACTTCTGAAATAACCGGGAAACACCCTTTATAATCTCCAGTTACGGGCAGACGTTTGAATGTACCACAGTTATAACATCCATTGAATGAAATCAATGTTCCACTCATGTCAAAGGAATCCACTAATATATACGGAAGCTCTATACTTGAACTTCAAAGTAGGTCAATAGTTCAATCATGCATCATTCATGCATATCCAAGTGATTGATCGAGCATCACTATGCCCCTATAGCCCATGAAACCGAGCTATCCAATCGATCTTACATGCTAGTCCATTTATTGAAATCATTTATGTCCACTTTAATGATTTCGAACTAGGAACTTAAATAATATACGGATTTTGTTCACCTGTGGAGTTTCATACACCAGGTCTCTATCTGATAGATAACCTGATGAGCCCATCAATCCATAATTATTTTGGACATTTTATTTAATTTCAAAACCATAATTAAATAAGAGAAATAATAATTTCTGTTTTAAACATAATTCTGCAAATTGATGTATTTTCTCATGTAATATGTTTCCACAAACATACACAACTTAAAATTACATAATTTGCTTCAATCCAAGACTTTAATATGACTTTCATATCTTTGTCTATGGAAGGGGTTTAGTGATTTCTCACTCATAATAAAACTTTGCAGAACGTGACCTTCCGCCGGTCAATGATCTCATAACTGAGGCGATATCTTATATCCATTTGTTTGGATTTGTGATGTGACCCTGGCTCCTTTGTTCTTGGGCAAAGGTGACCCTTTAGTCATATTACATTTTAATCCGAACTTCCTCTAAAACTATCCGACTATAGTTTAATACACATATTCTGACATTGAGCATGCAATAGTGCTCTGCTTTGAACTCTTCAAGCTCATTGTACTTCTCCATACTAACAAAATTGTGCGTCTAGATCAAAATCTAGAGTCATCTTGCCTGTTTGGAAAGAACTCGCATTCGTAAAACTTTTGACAAACTTGTTTATCTTTAACACCATAAACTAGACAAATTCCTTTAGCGCTTCTCAAGTACTCAAGGATTTGTTCTTGGTAACTTTCTGTATGCTTATTCTGTATTTGCTTGAAACTTGCTACACATGCACAAGTCATATGTAACAACTTGTTTTGTACATTTCATGGCATATGTAATGGTCCCTTTTGCAAAAGCATTAGGTCCACTGCCTTTACAACTCAACTCAACTAGCTTTTAAGGCACTGAGTTTTACTGAGTGTAAACCCATGAGACATGGGAAGAGATCCTCTCTTAGAATCTTGCATCTTGAATTCGTCAAGAACCTTATCAACATAAGTCTCTTGATTAGGTCCAGTCATCCTTCAAGATTCACTTTGTGGATTTTGATTCCCAATATGTACTCAACATCTCCTAAGTCTCCCATATAGAAACAATCTTACTAACCATTGCTTGACTTATTCAAGCATTGATATATCGTTTCATATGAACTGTATGTCAACTACATACTAGGCTAAGAAGACCAATTGCTCCCACTAAACTTCTTGTTTCTACAAGATTTCTTTTCATTCTTCCAAGGTAATCAAGCTGTTTGATTTCCTAATGAATATTTCAACTCCTTAATGCTTACTTCAATCCATAAATGAATTTCTGAAGTTTGCAAAACTTTCTAGGACTTTCTAGAATTCAAAAAACTTAAGTCGTATCATATACATCCCATCCATCAAGAACATTTCATGAAGGTGATTTTGATTTCCATGACTAGAAATAATCCGAATAGGCTTACATGACTAATAGGTTTAACCCTATTTGTAAGACTATCATGGACTAGCACATCTTTACAGACATGGAGTCCATTCTGGATTTCTTGGCCTTAAGCCATTTCCTGAGTTGGCACTTGTCCAAAGCTTGCTTGTAGGTATGGATTCCAACCATTCCAATAGGAAAATTTTAGAATCCACCTTTTACTAGAATTCCAACAAACTGTTTGTTTTAATCCTAAGTAACCTACGATGGGTGTGAGCGACAATAGAATTATTCTCTTCAACTCATTGAAGCATTTCATTCTAGTAGGACGATAGAAGTCTCGCTACTTGAATTAGCTTGCTTCGACACATGTTTTATCAAATTAGCTGATTTCATGCGCATTCGTCTATAATGTAGTGTTATCTACATCCCTTTGTTGCTCGTCTCGAATCTCATCGAGATCTAACTTTACTCCCACTTGGCTTTGTAGGAAGATATTTCTTTCTATAAAGACACTATCGCGAGCAACAAACATTTTGTTTTACGCGATTGTAGGAATAATACCTCTGATTTAGGGTTTATTATGTCATCTTTGTAAACATTTTACATAAATTTCATATTCCCTCAATCCTGTTTAGAAAAGATTACTTTGGAACATTTCCAGTCTTTCTACTGCTTTGGTGAAGTTTCTGTTTAGTATATTCGCAATTGTTGTTGTTCTAATGCATATCCTCAAAACGATATTTGTAAATCATTAAATCTTGGATCGAACCATGGCAAGCAAAGTTTGATTCCTATTTTATACATACATTTTAATTGTAATGTTCCTGAATTGTGAACTAATTCAACAATTCTTTTAGATGATCATTTGTTTTGAGTTAAATATTTATTACAACAATCATATTGTGGTGATAAATTGTTTTTCTCAAACTTGATTTTACATTTCATTTTGGAATTTTGAACGTTTCAATGATTCCATCTTTTATTTCATTAAGTAATTATCGACATATTTACTTAAATCGTTAATAAGAGCAATGAAATAGTTAAATCCTTTTGCTATATCTTGAATTTATGGTACACATACATCATATGTTTGTGTTCCAAAAGGTCATTTTAGGTCTTTTACCCTTTCAACTAAAAGGTAACTTGGTCATTATACCTTATCAAGCATGACTTCTAATTCTTAAGTGATTCATAATCGTATAAGAGTAAGAGTCCATCCATAACTTTGGATGTGCAACTGGTTTATGTGACCTAACTTTACTTTGTTATAAGTATGTTTGCTTTGAATCATCTAAATATACTTTTGTGATCTACTTATATCAATGTTATAAAATTAACTCATATCTAGCAAAATGAAAACAATTTATTACCTTGGTCATGGATCAACATTTGTCCAAGCCAAGTAATACAAATCAGTATTCAAAACAAGAAAACCGAAATATTGTCTCATCAAAAAACTGGAAATAGTTCTAAATGTCATGATAAACTAATCAGAAATTAAAACTATGAAGCTATCTCTGGCCACTCAAATACTTCTAGTGCACCTTCAAGCTCCATCTCCATGCTAGCTTCACTTGTTTGCAGTTTCTGTGCAACATCATAATGTTAAGCACTGCAACTTGGTATCACATACCTTAGTGAAAGTTAAAATGATTATAACTTAATACCTGAGGTTGATGCTCCATTCTTCTTCTTGAGGAAATCAAGGTATTTCTGGCAATTGCGTTTCCAATGCCCCTTCTTCTTGCAGTAAAAGCATTCACTCTCACTTGCAACTTTGGGTTTTGGATTCGCCTTAGGCTTTTCAGGAGCCTTGGCAACTTGCTTGCCCTTGCTCTTGGCATTAGCCTTTTGCCCCTTCTTCTTGAACCCCTTTCCCTTTTGGATCATAAGAACTTCCTTCTTAGGTTCCTTAGGGATTTGTTTCTCAGCACTAACCAGCATTGCATGCAATTGACTCATAGTCTTTGCATTCGCAGTCATGTTAAAGTTCATGATAAACTGGTTGAAACTTTCTGGAAGTGAATGGAGAATGATGTCTGTTGCCAAATCATCACTAATTGGGTACCCCAGTTTCTCCATACTTTGAATTAGGCCGATCATTTTGAAAACATGATCATGAACTGTGGCACCCTTCTCCATTCTACAATCCATAATCTCACGATGAAGCTCATACCTTTCAACTCTAGCTTGTTTCTTAAACAAAGCTTTGAGCTCTTCCATGATTGAGTAGGCATCATGGTCCTCAAAACGTTTTTGAAGACTAGGTTCCATGGTAGCAATCATTAAGCAAGTGATAGGCATAGCTCTATCATGAGCTTCCTTGTGCTTCTTGACATCTGTCGCAGTTGGATTTTCTGGCAGGGGTCCTGGTAATGGGGTATCAATGACATCCTCCTTACCTTCAGATTTCAGAACAAGCCTTAGCATTCTTTCCCAGTTGGAAAAGTTTTCCCCTGTCAACCTATCCTTTTCAAGGAATGGTCGCAAATTGTAAACGTTGTTGTCATTGTTATTACGGCTACCCATCTATGTCAAAATAAGGCAAAGTTTAAAATTATGTTTAATAAATTAAAGTACCATAAAAAAACATTTATTTGGTAACTTTAAAACACTTTATTCAATAATTAAATGATCCCAATTGAATTTTAAGTGATTCCAAGATCCTTTATTTGTGCAATAATTAACCAGAGTGAGGCCCTGCAATCAACCATTACATTTTCAAGGTGAGTAAACTCTTTACTGATTACAACTCTTGTAACTCTTGGTTGAATAATTAACCATCGCATGTTTAATTATTACTCTTAGCTTCAAGGTTCTAAACGCTTTAGGTAACCTTGTTGAATATAACCAATTAAAAGTGTAGATATGCGGTCCTACCCCCACTTCCCCAAGATATATTATGATGCTCTGCTGAGGGCTGACCCATCATAAACGATCAAGGTTTTCGTCGGGTTTTTAATTGGAAAAGCTGCATCAATATTGCTGGGATCTAGATTTATTATGTTGTGATTATTTAGTGAACTCTAGCGCATCATCAAACAACATAAATAAACCTAAACATGCATAATCTACTAATGCAATAAAATATGACATAGTATGGCCCCTTAGTCCTAGGAAAACTAGAAATGAAAATGCTCCCACTTGAATCATCATGGATCTTCATCCACCTTGCTCCTTTGGGCCTTCACTTCATGGGCTTCTTTTGGGCTAACACCATTTAAATAACTATTCTATTTACATTAAATAAAAGTTATAAAAATACTCAACGGTACGCAGACCGTATTTAGATTACAAAAATACATCACGATACGCAGATCGTATTTAAGAATCTATGGGCCATACTAGTCTATATATAGCAATATAATATCATATATTAGAAAAGTGCCATATAATAATTCACTCAACATGCTTGTCTAAACTACAACATCGAATGTTCATAATAAAGTCAACGCATTTTCTAAAATATCTTATATATTTTAATCATAATTAGATAATATCATATATTATTCATGACGGTTTATAAAATATCATATATTTAATTTAGTCATGAGATAGAATCAAATCATATTTTAATCTAGAAAGATAAAATCATATTTAATCTTCCATGATTATCCTAATTTAGGAGATTCTATCCTAATTACTAGCCAATCAAATAATTTTAAAATCAATTACATCCTAATCTAATTATGGGATAATCACATTATTTAAATCAATTATTATCCTTTTGGAATATGCTCACAATATCCTCATCAATCTTATCCTTAATTAACCACTTTAATTTAGGATAATTATCAAAATAACAAACTAAATATGGATAATATCAAATATAACAACTTTTGAATATTTGATTTTATCCTAAAACAAAAGATTTTATCCAAATAAAGCCAACTTTATCTTTTAAAATAAAAGATCATATTTTGAAAATATTTGAACTTATCCAAAATAAAACCAATTTTATCCCAAAATAATTCGTAATTATCCTGAAATAAATTTTTTTTTTAAAAAGAATTTTTTTTTTTTTATATTTCCGCAACCACCACGCCGGCCACCGTGGTTGGCTAGCCGAAGCTAGCCACGGTGGCTGGCTGCCGTGACAGCAGCCACTGCCGCAAAGGGCAGCAGCGTGGAGCTGCTTTGCTGGGGCTGCAGGCCACCGTGTGTGGCCAGCCGAGGCTAGCCACGGTGGCTGGCTGCCTTGCAGCAGCCACTGCCGCGCAAGGTAGCAGCAGCACCCAGCTGCAGCCGTGGCAGCAGCCGTGCAACGGTTGCACGCTGCTGCCCACAGCCACCCTAGACCGCCGCCCTCCCTCTTGGACACCACCTGGTCGGCAGCCGCCGTGGCTGCGCCACCCAGCCGCGGTTGCCGGCCAAAATAAATTAATTTTTTTTTTTTTTTTTTTTTTTGTGTTTTAATTTAATTAAAATAACATTTATCCTAATTAAATTAAATTAGTCCATAAGATTAAAATTAAATCACATTCAACTTAAAATTAGGGTTCATCATAAAATTAATCCCAATTTAATTTTAACATTTAAAATTAAATCTATGATCATACATAAAACATTTTTATGCATAAATCAATTCAATTAAAATTATGAAACATAAAACAAATCGAATAAAACCAAAGTCAAGCACAAAATCATATTTTAGGGCTTGAAATTTTCGAAATATAGGGTTAGGGTTTTCGAAATTTTCGAAAATACTAGGGCATAATTCGGTCCTCTTTATGGCTATTTGAGCATAATTAAATCACATTTAATCGATTCCAAAAGTTTAATCACATTAAAATAATAATTGAACCATAATTAAATTAATTTCTCCCTCTTAATTGATTATAAAATTAACGTGGACATCAAATAATCGTATTATTATGATCTAGCGCGTTAATGCAAGAGGCTAACTGATACCACTGTAGGAGTTTATAGGTACTACGCAGCGGATATAACATATATGAATCATATTCAATAAAGTACCTAATCCCAAGAATCACATGCATAACACACAAGACACATAATCATACCTTTGAAGCGTGAATTCCACGAGGCTATTCGACAGGCAAATCAGGGAGAGAATAGAGCCCCAAGTGTTGCTCCTCTACTTAGTCCACGAGATTCGAACGAGCCGTCCACCAATACTAGATTGGTCGAGTGATTGAGGAAAACCGCGATCACCACCTTTTCGGACAACCGACCACCGCACGAATCACCACCACCACGAGACACCACCGTGCGCCGGGAGGAGGAGAGAGCCGTGAGAGAGGGAGTATGAGAGGGGGTTGGTTTCGTGTTTGCTAATTAGGGTTTGATCTAAATGATCAGTTAATTCCTTCTTACGTGCAAACCTAGGCACCTAGTCTATTTATAATCTCATTATAATTAGACTAGGGCACGAAGCCCAATAGCCTCTCAAAGCCCCATATGGCCGGCCACCTAGAGAGATGAGGCCCATGATGGGCCTCGTCCTCTAATGCTCGATCTAGCCCCTTTGTGTGACCTTATAGGATCCGTCCAATTGGGCTTTGGCCTATTTTACTAGTCCAAAGATCGTAAGTACCTCTAGCTATGGCAAAACGACGACCCAAATGTCCGGACTTAATTATCTCCATAATTTGATCCAATTATATATCTAGTAATTGCACACGACGAAGACATAACTCCTTCAAGAACTACATACAAATTAATTCGATATTTCACTTCTAAGACCGATGGATTTTTGACTATTTGCATCACAATCAATAACATAATTATATTGTTAAACCTAAAGATAAATCAAACAACTACAATTAAATTGACTTAGGGTTTAGATTATTATTGATCAATAATTATGAATTATTACTTTTTACTATTTTTGTGAAAGGATCAATTCATAAGGGATAGGATAAGTTATTAGAAAAGAAATAACCATCATGTATGTCTGTCTAGTGTACGTCTAGAAGGACTTTATCAATATGCACCTTTCTTCGTCTTTACATTTCCAATCTTATCAACGTTTTAATTTATCTAATCAACTTTTTAATTAATCTAATCAACTTTTAAAGCTTGGTAGTAGGTAATTAGTTCGTTTCAACAAAAGCATAGTGTTTGATGGACATTACTTTTTCATTTCCATGTCAACGAATTTCACGAAGACTCTTTTTTGGTTAGATATTACTAAGTATAATAATAGCAAAAACTATGATCATAAAACATTCTCTGATTGTCATATGTCAACATTTAATTTGAGGTCAAAAAGTTGTTCATAGATATATTATATTACTCCCTCCATTCCTAAAAGAAGGTTATGAGCCTATTCACATTTACTTAATTTCAGTTCAGTTCAACTCCAATAAGTTCA
Source organism: Chenopodium formosanum (assembly GCA_024500155.1). Taxonomy (NCBI): domain Eukaryota; kingdom Viridiplantae; phylum Streptophyta; class Magnoliopsida; order Caryophyllales; family Amaranthaceae; genus Chenopodium; species Chenopodium formosanum. The sequence goes on along the minus strand of CM044873.1, from coordinate 9,858,575 downwards.
GTTCAGTTCAGTTCAGCTCTAATCAGTTCAGTTCAGTTCAGCTCCTAATTTCCCTCTCTCATAAAATATTCATTTCAGCTCAATTCAGTCCAGTTCAGCTCCAATCAGTTCAGTTCAGTTCAGTTCAGCTAAGTTCAGTAAATGTGAACAGGCCCATATGTTTGATGATTCACGTGATTATTAAAGAAAATAAGATCTTAAAAAACAATGATTATTAGATATTACATATATCAAGTATTAAATATTACTTTACCGTTGAAAATAAGTAAATATTTATGTATATAGGAATAGTTGCATTGAGAGCAACAAATGAGAATTGTTGCAATGAAAGTAGGTTTGTATAAGGGGAAATGTGTAAACAAAAATTTTCATTGATCTAGAAAATAATTGAAACTTAGTCATTAAAAGAGAATGCTTAACATGACAAACATAATCCTTTTTTGGAAGGAAGAGCTATTTCAAATCACATATAGAGTCTCTAAAATTCTCAAAAATATTACAACAAATCACATTAAAGTTAATTTCAAAAATTAATGAATTAATTATCTCCATAGTCAAGGTGATAATTAGGAAATTTGAGGTTAAATCTTGTTCTTTTAGATCAATTGAAAAGAATTCATTCCGGTTCGATTTCAGTCATTTCAAATTAATTCAAATTGAAAAAATTAGGTTAAAAGTCTTTTTCATGTAAACCATTAAATACACCTGTTGCATGGTACAAGAATCGATGAAAGTTTACCGACAGCTTGAACTCTAAACCAAAAAGACATTTCGACATAGGAGAATAGAGAAAAAGTTAAGTAATTGCTTAAATCATGATTAATCCAAAAATAATTAATTTCTTATCCTTTGAATGGTAATGATTAATTTTAATACAGTAATTAGTGGACAATGTCATAATTCTTGAAGCAACAACCAGGTTGTGTTTTTCATTGACAAGCTCCAATAGAAAGTGACATACACATTACCAAATATATATGACAGTTATGGAGTAGAGGACCACATGTACATGGATTATCATTTATAGTATCATAACTGCTCACACTCAGGCTAAACAGTGCAAATTGAAAGGGAAGAAGATACCATGCATGAACCTACCATAATCAATCACTTATCAACTCATCTATGCATTTTGCACTAACATTGTTTGCAGTATCTTATGACCCATTTCCCCTCCCTTATTAAACAACCATATGGAAAGGTGCACTTTTTGGTAGTCTCTCTCTATCAAAATAATAGTTCATTATCCTCCGTTTTGTTTTCTGCTTTCCTTTTTAGTCCGTTTCCTTTTGTTTTTCCCAGTTTTTCGCCGGTTGTTTTTTGTTTTTGCTGTTTGAAATTTGGTATGTAATCAAATTATGTCGGTTTAATCATTTGTTTCAATTATGATATTTGATGCGAAAATTACTTTTTAGCTTACTTTTTTGTTAAATAATTATGACAATTAAACAAAATTAAATTACGGCGTAGAACTTTAAAAACCTTAACCAAATTTTCATATTATTGAAATAATTATATTTTCTAATTTACCATCAATTAAAATTTAATAATCTTATAATTATAATAATAATAATTTTTAGGGCAACAAAGATACTCAACAATATGAACATCGAAAAAAATGAAAATACGTGGCCATTACCAAAGGGGATAAGCTCGCAATTTCTTATTGTCAGAGTTTCCACTGTTTAAAAAAATTGAAAAAGAGAAAAGAACAAAGGTTCCATTTCCATGCCTTTTACTCTGTATATAAAAGCCAATGCATGCCTAATCTTGGCAAAAAGGCGATTTACATATTTGATACGTGTGACAAATAAACTCGTTCATTGTGTTAAGCAAAAAAGGAAAATAAAAAAGGCATCTTTTTGACTTAGGTATGTAGAACTAAAACTAAACTAATGTACAATCATGTAAAAACTTTGATTAACTAAATTTTACGACACCTTTCGAAGGAAAAGTTTATTGCGTTGGGTATAAATTATCAATGTTACTTTACCTCATGTTGAATCTTCAACACTCAGACTTGGATATGGACAATGACACTTTATTTTGGACTAAAATCGTAATAATAATAATAATAATAATAATAATAATAATAATAATAATAGTAATAATAATAATAATAATAATAATAATAATTAGAAATAAAATAAATTACAATTTAGCAGAATCTGAAACTTTGACACATATCCATGTCCAACACAAATACCAAATCCATGTAGTATATTGCTATCGAGTTATCTTAAAAGTAAGAAGTCACCCCTAAATTACACGTAGTGTTTATTATCGCCGGCCTCCTAGTTTTACAACTACACTACAATACTACTACTTACGTCGCACATTCGACCAAAATATAAGAACAAAGATCGAACATGATTTCTAAACATGTACGCTAGCTACAAATGTTTCAATAAAGATGATGTGCTTCACTGCAATTGACGATATTGTCTATGGCAGGATTGCAGGTTCAATCCCCCATATGTCACTGGCATACTGGTGAATCGTTCTGTCACTGCTGAACTTGTAAGAACCAGCCGTGTTCAAGATTGACATTCTAGTCCATTTCTGCTCCCAGCATATTCATAAATTCAGATACAGGTGGTGTGAAATAAGCATGGAAATTTAATTTATCTATTGATACATCAGCAGACTCAACAATGACAAATCTGAACTTTCTATATCCCAAACACCATAAATAAACAGATACTCGTATTCCATATTTGAGGTACAATCACAAAGCTCACACGATTATATCACCACAACCGTTAAGGTACTTATACTCCCTCCGTCTGAAAGTCACAATTCCTTTCGGATATGACATGATTTGCAGACAAGCCATTTCTGTCATCTCCTTGTGCTTTCGTTACAGGATTTGTCATTGTTAATTTAGGAAATGTGGCAAGTTATTCTAAACATCCTAAAATAGTAAATGTGATTACATAACCCAAGTGGAGGGTATAAATCACGAGGAAGCCCTAGTTTCTCACCGTGAGAAACGAATTCATTTCTCATGGGGGCATTTTTGTGAATAAATCAACAACTTTTTCAACTTTATTCAACTGTGGAGCCCACAATATTGAAAAAGTTATTGATTTATTCACGAAAATGCCATCATGAGAAACAAATTTTGTTTCTCACCATGAGAAACAGGGAATTTCCCATAAATCACAAACATTTACTATACAACCCAACCCAAACATTTACTATAAATCACAAACATTTACTATACAACCCAACCCCCCCACCCCCCCTCCTTAAGTACACCACAACCATTCTAAATGTCAGAAGTACTTAAGATTGGACTCTGTAAAGCTATTGGGAGGAACAAAACATTTCAGCATAATCACAAGTCGTACAGTGTCTCGCAGGACTTGTTTCTGTGGCAAGATATGAGGACACAACCTTATATCCCCTACAAAATGTTGATCGTGGTAAAGCTTTATAGGAAAGGCAATAGACTAGGTTGTTAAATCATGACCTTTTTAAGAGAAAAGAAGAGTTTAGTTAATTCATAAAATGCTTGATCTTATCCGCTTATGATAAACCTCATAAAGTAGTTCAATAAGGACTCCAGAATTGTTTTTGCCAAAAATGTTAAAGTTTTAAAAGTCATTCTTGTACTTTTCTTATGGGTGCGTTTTATGGAAAAATTTATTGACTTGATCAGGGAGGGTAACACCATTTTCTGGCCTCTATTAAAATATCGATCTGATATATATGGTGCTTGTTAGGAATGATCTGCTTTTAATGACATGGTTGTAGAAACTTACTTTTTGATCACGGTATGCCTCATCAACCTTCTCTTGGCACTCTATGTAGCTGGGGAAGTCCTTGCCAACAAGGAAATAATCTGCACGACCATATCCTTCGTTTCCTTCAAGTGAACCCATTAACACATCGTAGTTGTACGTGCCAAATACTCCACTTCTTACAAATTCCTTTACTTCTTCAAATCGTGGATCAGGCACAAACTGCAAAATTAACAAATCACTTTCTTGAAAATAGATCTCCTATTTAAGTCTTAAAACTATTACCATATTCCTTTCCATAAGAAACTTGATAGGTCACCAATGGTAGTATTAAAAATCAATATATATTAGTGACATTGAATGTAAAAGATATGAGAAGATTAAAAATGTACTAGTATGCACACTTTACCTTCCCCTCAGCTCTTTCTTTCCTAAGGCCAGCAACTTCATGAGCTTCAACGCCAAAAAGAAAAAAATTGTCCTCTCCCACTTCTTCCCTTATCTCGACATTGGCTCCATCAAGAGTGTCAATCAACATACAGCCATTCATTGCAAACTTCATATTGCTGGTTCCACTGGCCTCCATTCCAGCGGTACTGAAGAATCATACATCAACAGAATTCAGTCAGTACATTACGATAGGCAATTGAGATAGGCAAGATTAAAGGGGCACATCAGAGTTCATAATGCTGTTTTCCACTGGCCTTGATTCCAGCAGAACACTACATCCTTCGAGAAAATAGGAGGTTGAAAGTCGCCACATTCCCCACAAAGCTTATCATTACGAAACATCTAAGGTATTTATTGACTGTTGTCAGCCAAGTTATGCAGCTATTGATTGGGTACTTGTCCAAATGTCGGACTTGAATAATTAATGAAAAGTTTCTGTAATTTTGGCCCAAAATGTTGTCAAGTGTCCATAACCATTTCGATTTGTTTAAGATCTAACATGGGTACTTGAGGAATCCGAGGAACATAACTGTCAACAGGACCAACAATATGTGGTGATTTTCATTTTTCAGAAACAATTGCTGCAAGATACAGTGCCACAGGTAATCGGTTTGGTTTTTTGAATAATTGGTTTCCTCTATGGGTACTCTTCCAATGAGAAGCTCTAGAAGTCTAGCATATAAACTACTCCGGTTATTTTCTAACTACTTTCCATACTATAGTTTTTTTTTTTTCACCCTTAGCCTACTGTTATCTTATCCACCTTTTCTTACACCCCACTCATCTTTTTCAAACGATACTAGAAAAAAATATCAATGGCAATTGAGTCATTTGAGTAGAACAAACAAACGAAAAAAAAAGTACAGGAGTATAAGTTTACACATCATCTTTTGGGTGTCACATTAATGGCTGAATAACGACAAGATAAACCAACTTATATTCTAAAATCATGCTTCGCTAGCTAGGAAATAAATAATAGACCTTTATGAAGATCTTCTATTCATGTAGCAGTTAGAGCTAGGGAGACCAATAGAAGCTTGCCCATCCCCGGTCTCCCAACAAAAAACTTTATATGAGCTTACTGAGTATACATAAGATAGAACTGAGAGCTTCAGAGATCAATTAAGAAGTGTGAAATCAAATTACCTTATATGTTGGGAGAGCTCACTGCCAGGAATTAGCACTTCGGCAACACTAACATTGTAATCGGGAACAAACACAACCTAAAAGAAAGTTGGTGGTAATTAACTGAGTTAGAGAGAGAGAGAGAGAGAGAGAGAGAGAGAGAGAGAGAAGAGAACATCAGATATAAGAAAATGATCAATACAGTGTATCCATAGTTTACACTGACAAGATGAGAACAATTAAATTAATCACTTAACAAGTAGAAGATTAACAGAAGGTGAAGAGCCTGTATGACTTTGAACTGCCAGTTTGCCAATGCGCAAGATTATACTACATCATCCCAATAACTCAAAAAGGCTTCTGCCTAGGGCCGGGTGAAGGGAATGTCAGATGAGCATAAATCATCTCAGTAAAAATAATAAGGCTATTTCTAGTTTACCCAATCACCCTCAATCTTATAAACATGGTGCCTTTACTACTCCAAAAAGAGAAGCACAGACTATATTCACTATAATGACCCATTTTAAAATATTTACATACAAATTCAAAAGCACAGGCCAGTAAATTCATGAAATAATATGAATATGTACAAGTCATTTATGATATTGGATGCCGTAGCATCTAGCTTTTTCACTAGCTAAAGCGGCATTGATTATTGATCACTTACTTGAATGATCTAGCTTGAAAAATCTACAAGTATCAAGTTCAGGGTCAGGGAGCTTTAAGATGTACTGTGTGTCCAATTGTCTATATGATAATGTGACTGAATATGCAGAATGAACAAAAACAATGAATTCTTAGAACAATAAATGAACTTGTAACAGTACCTTCAAAAGGTCACCAATTTCAGGATCATTATTTACAGTGGCAGCCACATCTGTGATAAATTTCACAATCCTCTTGGCTTGGACGTATGTGGAGAATGCTTTGCCTCCAAAGATGCACACTCGAGGCACATATCTCACAGCCCTTTCCTCAGGAGTCATTTCTTTCATCTTCTTATAACGGTAAACAATACCCAAAATGTTTAACAATTGACGCTTGTACTCGTGAATACGTTTCACCTGAGAAAACAACCTAGTTACAATCTTGAAAACAGTCATTAACACATGCACATGACCACTGAGCTTTTTATAACTAATACGACAATACATATCGGTGGTTTAGGATGGAATCAAGTTGTATTTTTCCAGATAAAAGACATTACAAGTCTTTTATATATAGGGGATTGACCTCCAATAGGATAAACAAAATTTCAGATTGCTTAGGTTGATATAGAGAGTTTCACAAGATTCGAGACAATCAGTAACTCTAATGCATGCTTTATCACCTACATCACTGTTTCTCATTAAAACAAAAAAAAGGCATTAGAACTAAAGAATAATTTAAACACTGAATGCTTCCATCATCTAAAAATGACCTGCACATCAAACATCGCATCTGGGTTCACAAGATATCCCGTTTTTTCCTTCAAAAAGTCTGCAACCTTCATTTTGTTGATCCTTTTTGCTTCCCTCCATTCAGACTGAAGTTCCAGGTTATCAGCAAACTGGAAACAACAACAAAAATTAAATCATGCAGCTAGCAGCACTTTCTTGAACATGACAAAAGAAATCAACAATAAGCTTGAAGCTTGGGCTATCTACATTTGAGCAATATATATAATATATTCGCAACAACTTTCACAGAAATACAGGATAAGAGTCATCCTCCGATTCATTACAGAAGTGAAACATGCATCCATTTAAAGGTTGTTGAGGAGGGTGTTGTAGAAAAAGGGCATTTCCACATTTGTAAAATGTTAGTGATTTTGGGATAATTAGAGGTATGATGGATGCAACACACTTATACAGGTTGCAAAAAAATCCTGTCATTTTCTTATTTTTCCATCTTGTAATTGATAATCTCTGTTGCAATGCAAGCCACACATAGCAATGCTTTGTTCTCCTATGACTAGCATAATGAGCATTAAAAAGAGTTGAGAAGTATATTGGGGTATTATATGACAGGTCGGATAACATTTGAATTCCATGTTCCTAGGTAATAATCTCAACGAACATCTAGATCCCAATTGTATCTCCTTCCTTGCCTTATAACTTTCATACTTTTTGGGTCGCAAATATTAACTATTATGAATTTATGATATGATTATTATTTGTCACAATTTTCTAACCACTGTATTAAGGTATCGTTTATAAGGCCCCCATGATATTATTTTGTATAGGCAGGTGGTATGTATTTTTGTATGCAGATTACAGAGGGTGCACTGAAAAGGAATCCAGCAACATTACCTGAAGCATAGTGGGTTAAATGATGCAATAAATAAAATTAAGGAAGAACAGGTTTGGGTATGATCACAAGGGGCGATAAGGGTGAGCTCACATGTTGCAGCTCCAACAGTATAAGTGGGTGCTATGAAGTAAGGGTTGTGGAAGTGCTCGCGTGAGAGCTCAGTTGACTATTATTAAGTGGAAAATTGATGTTGTATTATCTCAATATGTGTTCAAGGCTAATAGTTCAATGACTCTATGTTGGTGGATGCAATGAAACAGAATGGTGAGATTACAATTGAGTTTGAGTTCATAGTCCAGAATAGTCATCTGGCTAATTAGTCGGTTCTTTACTTTGTTCTTGCAAGAAATGAAGCTAATAGAGCTACCCATAGGCAGGGAATCAATTATTATATTTTATTGATGAAGAGCCTTCCTGAGATATATTTAGTGTAATGTTCTTCTTGCAAATAAATTAATAAAGTCGTTTTTTTCTTGAGATGATGTGATCAATCTAACCATCAAGATTCAAGAAAAAGTTATTTGCATATACCTTCTTTAGTATTGCGAGCTTCTCGGTTTTCAAAATCCAGTCATCTGATCCAGTCCACTTGGTTATAATTTTACTCAGCGCAGGGTTACAAAAGCGGATCCACCTTCTAGGGGTAACACCATTAGTTTTATTCTGAAATTTCTCAGGCCACAACTGCAACAAAAACAAAAAAATCCAGTCATCAAGGTCAGAAAAGTATTGCTTCATTCACATCTTATGAAAAAATGCACACTAGTGCTTTACTTGTGCTATTCACCTGATAAAAATCATTAAAAACATCATTTTTTACAATCTCACTGTGTATCTCAGCAACTCCATTGACTGCATGTCCACCAACCACACAGAGGTTGGCCATGCGAATGGCCTTTGGCAGGTTTGGGTCTGGATTGAAATCAGGCCATTGTTTCTGTTCAACAGATAATACTTCGGTTTCAGCCTTCAGTTCTACAGGCTCCTCAAGTGCTTCAGAGGATTCTTTTTCTTCCAAATGTTCATTTTCTCTAGGAGCTTCATCTTCTACAGTTGGAGTCATAATGGAGCCATTTTGTGGTTTAACAAGCAATTCTAACACGGATGCAGGTAATTCTATGTTGTCTATGATTCTCATCTGTTTTAGCTTCTCTTGAAGCAAGCCAAGATCTTTGATTCCATATTCAGCTATTATAGTATTTATTAGCTGTTAAGAAAATGGAATGAGAAAGCAAGACTTAGAGTACATGAAAAGATAATCTGTGCAAGGGCAGTGAATATTATGTCGTGTTTACATAATGCTTTTAGAATTACCTCCTCATCTATTAATTTTATAATTTCAACATGTCTAGGGAGCAGAGTTTCAATGAGTTCCAAGCTCCACTTCTCCAATGCCTCTGGCAGAACCGTGTGGTTTGTGTATGCAACAGTTCTGGAGGATAGGTCAGAGAATATTAAGGATTGTGCTACTATGCATGTTTTGTAATGAGGGTGAATCATTGCTAGCAGAATGAGTAAAGTTTACGAAAACCTAATAGATTATTAACTATCACTTTCCACTCCACCCACCCATCTCCTTTAGATTCCCCATTTCGTCCAGATATTGGTTTATCATTGTTAGGCATGCACAAGGTAATTTAACACGCCTTAACACAATGCACAATCAAATTATTCTAAAAAGGCAAAATAAAAAATGAAGAGGGCACATAGAAGACTTGCTTTTGTGTTATACTCCATGCTTCATCCCAGCTCAAACCCTTAACATCCATCAATATTCTGATGAGCTCCGGGATGCATAGTGTTGGATGTGTGTCATTCATCTGCACAGCAACCTTCTCAGGAAATTCTTCCCAATTCACAGGATGTCCTGATCTCTTCTCAAAGTGTGCAATAATATCTTGAAGGGAAGCAGAGCACAATGTGTATTGCTGCTTCAGACGGAGAGTTTTTCCTTCAAGTGTTTCATCACCGGGATATAGTATATAACATATCTGCTTGATTATAAAACATAAGACAGAATAGTTTGTAAGTAAATTGGAATATATTATGCTGACTGTTGGGTTAAAAACACAGATATAGATAGTACAGGATTTAGATTTCCACACGGCTGTCTGAAAGCTCATTACTCTATATGAATATGTACTAAATACTTCAGAGTTGTTTACTACATGTGAATTTGTACTACTGTACTACTACAGAGCTGTTAGTGATTAAACGTATAGGATGCTACTTGATGCAAAGAGCTACACAGTTAACAAATTTGTGGTTGGTAATATATAACAAGTAGTAATCTCTAACAAACCTTCTCTGCATTCGTCATTGCTTCGAAAGCTTTTGCGTGTTCACCAGCATTAAAAGCACGTAGATCAAAAAGCTCTGCTGGGACCTTGGTAGACCATAACCGAAGATTAATTGTAGTCTTGGTTTTATAACCTGGAATGGGAACATCATAGGCAACAGCTTTTATGTCTTCTCCCCCTTCCCATTCTTTTGTTCCATCTGGCCTGGTAATGACTTTGCCATAATATTTCACCGGGTAGGAGACATCATTTCTTACAATTTCCCAGGGGTTACCCATCTGAATGGGATGCTTGAATAGTCAGTAGATAAAGAAATCCATACATAGAAAAGAGAAAGAGCCTATAATTGGTCATCCATAAGAAATATTTGAATAGCTTGCCATCCAAGCACTCCAGCTGAAGCTATGTAAAACTTGGAACAATTATAGATACATGAAATCTAACAAGCACTCCATACCTCAAGCCAGTTTCAGCAACTTCTTCCTGGCCATCTTTTGTAATGGTTTGCTTAAACAGCCCATACTTGTATCTGAGTCCATAGCCCCATGCAGGGTAATTTAGTGTAGCCAAAGAATCCAAAAAACAGGAGGCAAGACGTCCTAGTCCCCTATTGCCTAATGCTGGGTCTGGCTCCTGTGAGATATTAATACAGACCCCAGTAAGTAAAATGAAGAGAACATTTTCAAGAAGATACATGTAGCTCACTCATTGACCAGTTCAACTAGTGTCTCTTATACGACGTTCTGCTGTATTGTTGAAAACTTGAAATTTCAGATTGAAGATGATGATCTTCTACTGTCAGTCCTATCTACATACATGGAAGCAAATCATCAGCAGTTGTGACTGTTTTTCAAAGTCGTATTCCATCGTCCTATTTAAAGCCCACCATAAGGCTGGAAAGGTAGCATATCTCCTTATCTTAACCATTTGATATATATGTATGCCTTTTTATATTAAAAAAAATTAAATAAATTAATAAAAACTGAAAAACTTCGTGTAATCAAGACGGTACCGTTGTGCTTATTTCACCATATTATATTGTGGGAGTGTGAAATTATTATATTGATGTGCCAAATATAATGTTGTTTTTTCTGTGAAAATCAATCAGCAACTTTCAAGATTCATATCAAATATCTATCTTCAGGAAACAAGACTGTCATGAAATAAGTATGAAACTTCAGGAACATAATAAATTCTCCTCTCATGTAATTGCATGGCTAAAGAAAAATACATTTTAGTATAACATAGTAAACACCTAAGATTCTACTTTAGTTTTTGATCAAGTCTTTTTGAACTTCTAATTCTAGGAGTGTCTCTTCCAAATTCCAAAATGCATGCAGATATCACTCTGACTCTCTGAGCACTAAGCATATCCTACTGTTATCTGTATTGTATACATATCATAGACGTCAACATTCCTGCTATGAAGTAATTAGCTTAAAAGGATGAAGAAATTTACAGCAAACACCTATGCTATAAAATAGAGCATAATGAAGGAACCTGCTCAGCTACAGCTTCGAGTTTATATCCAAGCTTTCTCAAAGCCTCTGCATAAGCCCCTGATAACTCTAAATTGCAAATTGCATTTAGCAAAGCTCTGCCCTACACTACCAAAAACACATTGAGAATATACAAAACATCAGAAATAATACAAGTTCTAGATAGATATTCTCAATTATTCAAAGCAAAATTAATAGTGGAAAATCTGCTTGCACATTTGCCCAAGTTCTTATGTAGGGGTACGATATTTCCAGTTGCAAGACAAAAGGAGTTTATGAGTTATTTTCCAGAGTAAACAGTCCAAGAAAACATAATGAACCTGGAGAAATTCCATTGACACATAATATGCTTGCTTGGCATTTGTCTTCTGATACAATTCATACGTTACATTCCAATTGATGATAAGCATGTCACGAACACTTTCTGCAGTGGCAAAGAATGCCTTGGGAAGCTCAAATTGTGCAGGAGAGAAGGAAGGAGTGAACTCTGCATGGTATTTTATGCTTGCGGCAACTGATTTAGGATCCGGAGCAAAAGAATTTTCAGGGTCTGTAACTAACACAGCAGTGTAGAATCCAGCATCAAAATCAACAGTTATCTCCCAGTAAGCGAAAACAACAGTTAATACAGTGCACATGGAATAGTTGGACAAGTACATCAAAGGTCAAAAGATGAAACTAAAACTGTATATTCTGAGCATAAAGCTAAAAGCAACCATTAATAGGTACAAGAGATGAAGCAAACATCAATTTAGTAAGCCTACTACACATCGATACAAAAACACTTTCTTGTTGCAAAAAACAGAGATTAGATCACTATCTTTTGAATTAAGTTCAAAAGAAACTCTTGCAATCACATTCGATTTAATTTAATCTGAAACTAGCAAGAGCGAGTAGCAAGTACTATATGCCGAACATGTGATCAGCAGCAGGCATTCTATATTCTGATAGCCAAATAGAATGTCCAATAACTCAACAAGTTCTTACTGGTTATAGAATGCGGGCCGGTTGTCAACCTAGGTTGCTTTTCGAGTTGTGCAAGCCCATGTGTTGTGTTATCGGGTCTTGTTCTCAAGCGATTCATTCTTAGATTGAGTTAAGAAAAAGTTGTGTTGTATTGAGCTTGTGTTGATCTTTATAAACTACACCTATGTAAGACATAGTCTTATTTTCGTACCATGCAGCGTCAATTACCCTCTATATATAATAGTTTTTATATTATTTGTGAATTGGTCACTATTAAGCAAATTGACTAATTATGCTCATGCTAAATTTTAAAAATGATGTTTATGCGTAGCCAATGACTAGCTTGCATTCTACTCATGTTGTGTTGTGCTTGTGGAAACTCTTAAGGTATGAGGCCATTTTTATGTAGTGTTTAATCAGCTTTGGTGTTGATCCGATCCATCTCTATTTAATCGTACATCCGAAGCATATCCATATTTAACATCGAATTGTTTCCTTTTAACAAAGGTTAATTACCAATTAAATTTATGGTTTATATTTGAATGAACCATTGAGTCAATCACCAATTTAAAACAAAAATGCTCTTTTTCACTAAATAGATTTGTAGGTTTAATTTACCTAGGAGTCTAAGACAAAAACGCTAACTTTTGGTACTTGCATAAGCTATTGTGTCTAGCTAGGGTAAAATCGCTAATTAAATTCTAAACCAAATAAAATAATTAAAATCGATTTTTACAATTGATGATGAAGATAGTAGAGTAAAAATAGATTAAATTGATATTTATAACTTATGATGTGGACGGTAGATTAAAATTTACTTTGTTAAAAAAAAGGTCTAGGAGTATATATAGTAGAGAACTTTGATAACTTCAAACATTTTCAATAGAAATCTGTATATATATATAAGGCTGATATTAAGACACTTGTTTCAACTTTCAAGTGTCACCTCCTTAATTGATTTAAGGCTGGGAAGGTGGGGGTCAGTGGTTCTATTCAAGTTGTCATTATTTTCACAAATGTAGTACGAAGTATGGAACATGAAGCAAGCAACAAGATATTAAGATCATGAAGAAATTTATTTTTGCTTCATGAGAAGGATGGAAAGGAAAAATATCAACATTCGTAAAGATTTGTTGAATAAGAGTGGTTAGAGTTTCTTATGTAGCACAATTGTGGTCCTAGCAATTCTTCTTGTTGTGTTGTTCATTAGATACCAATTGTCATTAATTCAAGATCATTCCATATAAATAGCCACTTGTTAATACAACTTGTAAATTGTTTTCATCATACAGTAATAGATTACACCAAAAATTATGTAAGTTAAGCATAATTCTCAATAGGAATTTCTGCAAAAAAGGATAAATTTCTACATACATACGAGTATTTTGTTAATAATTTGATAACTAGGGTCAATTATTTCATCTAACATTAGCAAGACTAAGTTGTTCACATAGATTTACATTGGATCAGGCCAAACCTACCTGAAGACCAGAAATTTGAAGATACAAGATACGGATAATTAAGTGATCGACTATACTAATTAGAATTAGATGAACCAATCCAAGATCTCAATACGAGACCTTCCAATTATATTACAATCAAAATTATATTCTAATTTTGTTTTTATTTTGAAGAAATAATCTCACTTCACTTTTTCTTGAAAATTTTATAAATGATCACGAATATTAATAGTGTCACCATGTCACTCTCATCTAAAATAAAATGAAATACTTGCCAAAATAGAAAAACCTTTCTAACCCTTAGTCTCTCTTCTATCAGTAGGCGTAGAAATTCCATCATTTTCATAAAGCACAACTAATGTAAATCACATTTGATCCAACATCATTAATACGAGCTTAATACTTTAACCAAATATGCTTGTTATTAAAAATTTTACAGTAAATTTACAAGCTAGCAGAGTATATAAAACAATGTACTCATAGATATAATGCTCCATATTTAGTCACGATAAAAAAAGTGAGTAAACAAGGTACAGAGTAATGTGACAAATAAATTTAGATAGGGAGATAAGGAAGAGAAAAAAAAAAAAAAAATAGAGTTGACCGTTGACCCAAAATATGTTAAGCACGATATAACGGTCGAAAATGTCAAAGGAGGGGAAAATATTATTCTCGCTCTGTTTTTCTGGAGCGCCAATCATCTTTTCATTCCCACCATTTCTCAATTTTCACGCTAAATCCCTCTAATTTTACCCTCGTTTCTCTTTCTCTCTCCTCATTACGTTGAAATTCCCCTAAATTTTGATTTTACCCTAATTTTTTTCTTCCCAATTCTTGTACCATTTGATCACCTACATTTAATACCCACTTCGAATTTCACGGAATTTTCAGGTACATTATTTCAATTTTCTGTGTTTCTTGTATTTTCTTGTTATTCTGCAATAATTAATCATCAATGTTGAGTATTATTTTGTCTATGTTTGATTGTTTGAATATTAATGATATATCTAGAATTGATGGATTAATTGATCAATGAAATTGTATATTTTCCGATTTTGATGAATTTATTACAATGAAATGATATTTGCATATTTATTTATCATTTACCCAATTTAATTACCATACCAATTCCCAATTTTGATTATTGATGATATTAGGGTTTGAAATTTTCAGGGTGTTAATCAAAATTTCTAAAAAAAACATAGATAGGACATATTAGCAATGTTTGGGTTTAGGAAAAAAGGTTCAGCATCAACTGCAGCTAGTCCTGCACATCCTGATGCTGAATCAGGCCTCCGGTCGAGGCGAACATCGTCCGAGCCAATATTGGTCTCTGAAGACCTTAATGACAGCCTAGAGAACAAGTCCATGCAGGAGCTTGAAGGGTATGCAGTTAATAAGGCTGAAGAGACAACTAAGTCTGTCAACAATTGTCTTAAGATTGCTGAGGATATTTGGGAGGATGCTACTAAAACACTCGAAACCTTGCATCAACAAGGTGAGCAGATTCATAGGACTCATGAGATGGCTGTTGGTATTGACCAGGATTTGAGTAAGGTATATCTTTAATTTGCTTCTTATGATGTTATTGTGGTTCTTTGTGTTACAACAATAAATGGACATAGGTTGCAAGTTTAAGGGGGATCAATGATGTGATTTTCGCGATATTTGTTTGTTTGTTGTTGATTTTGTGAGATATGGCCTAGGGGTTGATTATATGGATGAATAAGTTGTTGGGTTTGTGATGTTAACAGGGTAGATTATTCGTGTTTTGACTTTGTACTTTCCACATTCAACTGTTAGGTATATTGATTTCGTGTTTATCTAGTGATAAAATGGTGTGAATGCATCTTAAATAGAGGAAATGTATGCAACACTGTGCCCCTTGGTTCAATGTTTAAGTAGAAATTTTAATAGTGGGGACTAATAGTCTAATAAACTTGGAATCGTGCAGCATGGTCATGTAGTAAACTAGTAACCATATTTATGTTGGCATGCCACTACTTGAGCCAAATTAGACGTTTGTATGCCAATGCAGGATATAGTTGTGCATTTTTTGTATGTTGTTCCATTGTAGTTTCCTCTTGAGTTCTATTTTGAAATATGCTACAGTTATTTCAACACCATGTAGCCATAGTTTTTGTAGATGTGTATAAGGCTCGGTAGATTGATACACAAGCTTTTGAATAATATCACTTCATCCAATGATTTACTCTAATGGAAGGGACATGTTTGTTCTTTTGACATGAATATTCAGGGAGAAAAGCTTCTTAACAGTCTCGGGGGAATGTTCTCCAAGACATGGAAGCCAAAGAACACTCGTAGCATAACAGGGCCGCTTATGTCACCAGGTTCTCTTTCACCTGTTACGTGTT
Organism: Chenopodium formosanum; assembly: GCA_024500155.1. Lineage (NCBI taxonomy): Eukaryota > Viridiplantae > Streptophyta > Magnoliopsida > Caryophyllales > Amaranthaceae > Chenopodium > Chenopodium formosanum. The sequence continues at coordinate 9,842,362 of CM044873.1, read as the reverse complement.
TAGTTTAATTCATCTCTTTCCATGTTTTGCTCATCTCTTTTTGACCACGAATACAAATTTTGTAGCTATGTAATGGATATTTTGTTTATTATTTTGTCAGATGCACCATCCAAAAGTGCAACAAAAGAGCAGAAAGAAAAGTTAAAGGGTGCTCCTCTACCAAAAGGAAAGCCAAGTAGTAAGACACCACCTTCTGGACAATCAGCAACCATGCAGAAAGTTGAGGTCTGTAATATTTCTTATGACATAGCACTAGTCTTTTGATCAAATTATCAGAAAGTTTAGGCTTTTAGCTTGATTCTTGATTTGAATTTTTTGTGTATTTATGTGATTAGTTGGAGAAGGAAAAGCAAGATGATGCTCTTTCAGATTTAAGTAATATTCTGGGTGATCTAAAGGGTATGGCAGCGGACATGGGTTCTGAACTCGACAAGTAAGTTTTTCTTTGCCACCTTTGATTTTCTTGATAAGAAGTCTGGAGGCTGTCTTTTCGTCTTGCCTTATTACTTGCTTTACTTTAACTTCTACCTAGCTTGTTTCGTGCTACTCGCCTTTCTATGTTCTGATGGGTGTTTTGATTGCAGGCAAAACAAAGCACTTGATCATCTTGACTCTGACATGGACGAGTTGAACTCCAGGGTAAAAGGGGCTAACCAGCGTGCTCGTCATCTTCTTAACAAGTGATTTAGATCAGTAACCTCAGTTTCCTGTCCTTCTGTAATTGGTCTTTACAATGTTCATTCTGTAATCTTTCCATTGTTTTTAGAGGTTGATATTCCGTCCATTCTTTCTATTCTTTTACTTGTAGTAGTTGGATTTAAGTTCATTCTTTGAATCCATCTGTATGTATACAGGACACAACTACACAAGCAGTATATAAAAAGGCTATTTTTTTTAACGAAGCTGTACATAAGCTCCTTTCTTTCTTTCGTGTTCTCTGTCATTCTATCCTCTGTAGAAATCAGAAAATTTGTTTCTAGAAATCGAAAATTTCAGAAGAACTGAAAGAGAATGTTGTTATTGCTGCATTTTATTGTTCACATTAAAAAAAATCATAGAAACTATTACATGCAGGTGCTTGTAAGTTCCTAATGGTAACAAAAACAAATGAATGAGGTGCAATCTTGATAGGTGAAAAAGTCTTCACAAACACGGGCTCCATCTCAGGAATGTTCGATGTCTGAGTTAGCGTTAACAACTTCCCGTTCAGAAGAATCTGGTTGCTCTGAATATTCCCATCTTTCGGGGTTATGTGGTACTCTTCTCTTTCTTGTAACCACGGCTCTGTGTTTGTCATTCTTGGCTCAGGGAATAAGTTGTGATCATTCACTAAATCAATATTGAAAGTGGTGGAATTTGACATGTTGATGATCAGTAGAGTAACCCCAGGCTGCAAATAGCATAAATAGAACATGGTTAATAGTCTTAATACCAACAAGTTTGCATCTTAATAGTAAACAAACTACAGGGTTCTTTTTGTCCGGAATTAGTTGTCACGTTGATAATGTAATTTATCCAAGTCCGAACATAGGGAATGCATCACATCAAAGCACTAATAAATTGGTATTGCTTACCTTGGTTTTTGAACAATGGGAATACGTCCTTAAATAAGGAGAACCGGTGTGAGTTGTTGCAAGTACAGTGCTCCCCATCAAACGGTGCCACAATAAAGCCCTAAAATGAGATTTTGTGTCTTTTTTTAATTAAATTGTCACAATATTATAACGTCTCAAAAAGTAGAATAAAATTATTAGTACTCACCCATAAAAGTCGGGATTAGGGATAAAGGTATTGGTGTCAAGAAGCCCGTAGTTCCCTCCAATCAAAGTTTGTCTACAGAAGACCTTATGGTTCAAGGACGCTGTCATGCCCAATTGATCCAAGTACCTATTCCCACAAAAACAAACAAAAATCAGGAATACATACTTGTACATGTAATACGTAAGTATAACATGTAACAGGAATAAAAATGAGAAAAAAAAAAATGTGTGGAAAGAGACCAATAGCCATCAGCAAAAGTGTTAGAAACATTTTTGCCACCACTATTAAACGCTCCACCGGATTCGCCAACCCAAGGCTCAGACCACGGTCCGAACCGATCCACAACCCTAGAGACATCTTTGTATGTTTGAGCTACTAAGGTCAGAAAATTGGGGTCTTGAATCTTGTTAATGAGATTCTTATCAACACCTAAACAAGGTAAGAAACACAATTGTTTTAACAATATGTTTAAAAACGAAGTAAATTTTATATATACTTGTATTAGATGACTAGTATACATACCAGCACCAAGATTGTAAATGTGGTGGGTAACACCTTCAACAACATTAGGTCCTGATACCTGTAAGAAGGTGGTGAACCATTTTTCATCAAAGAAACCACCTGGACCCAGTACCTTGGGCCGGGTCATCGGATTCGGGTACGATTTCTTGACTATTTCTTTAAGTACTATCATATCCTTAGCGTATTGCTCAGCCTCTATTCTTCCTGCTACCCCAGTTCCACATAGCTCATTTCCTAATAATAACATAAAACATCAAAATTAATCATATAGCTTAGATAAATCTCATAGTAAGATTAATAACAATTAAAACTTTATTGTAGTTACATCAAATTAAAGACGACGTACCAAGTTCATAAGAGTCAATTTTGTGTCCCTTAAAGATGTTGTAATTGATAAAATCTTGTGCATTTTGATAATTCCAATCTCCTATGTAAAGATCATCACCCTTGACCTTTTCCCTCCCAATGAGGGCGTTCAACCCAAATGTTACTAAAGCCCTGTAAATTAGATATATAAAAATAGTGATACACGTTAATAGTGTTGTACATGTAGTATAACAGGTGCACACAAGACTATTTTCTCGTGGTCTCTATATAAGACCATAACTTGTTAATATTTCGATAGTAAATGTAACGATGCAAGTATTAATTACCCGTTGTTACCGAAAAACTGAGCAAGCTCATCCCATCTTTGCATGTGAAAGCAACCCTTGGTAAACCCAAACAAGCCATCACTCTTCGAGGAAAACGGTTGGCATTTGCTTGTGGGCTTTCTAACGTTGTAAAACACTTGATCTTGTAGTGATCCTCCAACTCTTATTCTTAGTGGACTCAATGCTGCACAAGATTAATAATTTTGAGCACGTTTAAAACAAAAGAACATGTATCATTTACTACAATACTACAGAGTAAAATTATTCGTATGTTCCTATACCTTCACAAAATTGTACGTGTCATTAGTACGTTTTGAAATTTTAAGTCTCGCATCTCATTTTATATTATCACGATGATATATTTATTATTAATTAGTTAAATAAAATAAAATCAAGATGAATTTATTAAGACCAAAGTCAATTTCCCTCAAAAAAAATATCAATCAATTATTTCCCGTAAAAAAAAAAAAAAAAAAAAAAAAAAAAAAAAAAAAAAATCAATTATGTACCCATACTCCATATTTAATTTATAACCTAGTTATAGGAAAAAACGAGGGTCAAAGATCAGAAAAAAAGATTAGTAAAATGTCAAATTTTTATAAAATCCTCAATAAAATTAATCTAATTAACTTTAATATATAATCCATAAAAAAGCCAATTTTATTAAAATCCATAATAAAATCAATATTACCAGATTAAATTACACTTGATAAAAGAAAGTCGGAAGGTAAATATGAGAGCATACGTACCCTTGACAGCATTATTCAATACTTTATTTCTCAAATCCTGCAGTTAATCACACAAATCATTCTCATTCTTCAATAAATTAATTTTCTAACAAACCAAAAAATATATACTTCCTTCGCTGCACATTAGTTGCAACTTTGGGGTATTATTTGAAAAACATACAAAATTTCGAAGTTGCAACTAATATGTAACGTGGTACATACCAGATTGAGGATACCAGCTTTTCCCCAAGGACATTGACCATAATTACACTTATTAGAAGGCCACCAATCCAAAGTTGCACATATAAAACTGTCATCTGTTTTTCCAATCGATGTTGCTCCTCTAATTGTCACTTTAACATCATTCACCTCATTATTATTAAGTCCAAGACATAATAAATTATTAGAACTAATAACTATAAGAAACGAAATTATAAATATAAGACTTGATCTATACAATTCCATTATAATTATACTTGGAATTATAATGGAATTTCCAATGCAATATTGAAAATGCCATAAAAAAATAAAGGTTAAATTGCTCTTGTTGAGAGTCGAACTCAAGACCTCCCGCTTACTAAACGGGTGCTCTAACCAACTGAGCTACAAGAGCACAATTAAAATTTCATTTGGAAAAAATATTATATTTTCTTTATTATTTTTTCTTAAAAAAAATTAAAAAAAAAATAGAATTCTCTTTACATATGGTACCTTATTTCACGTACAAGGTAAAATGAAAATCTGAAGGGAAAAAATAAGATAAACTCAAATATGAAGGAAAAGATTGCTTTAAAAAAGTTAAAAAAAAATTAAAAAAAAAAATGAAGGAAAAGATAGGGTTTAAAAAACTCGTATATATATCCATGAAACAAAAAATAGAAAAAACAGGTTTATCACCTTGATAATTAAGTGGCAAAACTTTTTATAAAATTGACCCACAAGTGTCGATATGATTACAAAAATATGATACTAACTAAACATACTCCGTTTTGTTGATTTATTTGCAATTGTGCTATTTGATTGGAACTTTCCCAAGCTAAGTAGAAAAAAATTGAGACGACTTCCTCCATAGAAATGAAAAAAAAATATATAATTTGGTAAAGAGAAAATTATAATAGTTCAGATAATAATTATGTGTACATAAATTGAGAGCTAATCTGTTTTAGGTTGGTTTTGTTTGAAGATTTCTCATAAAGCAAGTCAATTTTCTTCATATCCAATATCGACGATAATAACAACGCCATTAATCATAGAGATAAGAGCATAAATAATAATAAATATAATCAGTATCTATAATTTCTTTAATTATAACAAATGGCTAATTGCTGCCATCATGGCTACATTCATACATTTTTCATTCTGTACCTACAAACAAGGGTGCAAATTTCTTCATCTACACTTAGGAGCCTCAACCAAAATTCAATTTCAAGCTCGAATGAGTACACCTCTCCCCGTAAAAGCTTTCCTTTTTAACTTTTACTTTCCTTTCTTGTTTGGAGAGGGGTGGAGGGAGTGGGATGTGAAGACAGATAAAGAATAGGGGCGTTTCTGAATCAGACCAAGAACTCTGTGTCCGAGACTTCAAGTACTTTGTGAACACCTATAGGGTTTACGCCTTGTCTGAATGCATTGCTTTCAATATACCTGCATAAACACATATATAGCAAATAGTTACAGCCTTACAGTTTCCCTATAATACACTATGTAGTTTCTATGATTCAAAAGGTTTAGAGAACCCACATTTCTTTCAAAAATGAGTGCTTATAGAATGCGTCAGGAATTCTCCCACTAAATTGATTGTGATCCAAGTACCTGAAAATTATTGAGCTTGATAAATGAGACTACGCATAGCCATATGATCAATAATTTTGTCAGCATGCCAAAAAGTCGATCTAGAATTTGAACTCTTCCCCCAATTCCCTCTTCCCCAAATGAATAAACTTGAAAGTAGAGTCTAGGAGTTCTTAAACTTAAAAGCACACTTGAAGAAAGACAAATTTGGTTTTAGAATCCTGAATTAGGGGTGTACAATGATCATTCTTATAAATCATGTAAAGATTTATCAACACCAAAGATTTCATTTCTACTTCCTACATTTTTCAAGTAGGGATCAATAACAGATCGCAGTTATTTCTACATTAAATTAGAGAATTCAGCAGCTCAAATTTCACTGTATACAGGCAGTTAGAGTTGAGACTTACAGATATGTCAATCTAGGAAGACGAGCAAGGGCAGATGGAATTATTCCAGTCATTTTGTTGTATGACAGATGCCTGTGACAAATGCACCATGAAACTTCTCATACGATTCAAGAGAAAAGAAAAATTACCAGCTTAAGAGAATAAACTGTACAACACATCAAAAAAAAAAAAATTTGGGGGGGGGGGTGGGGGGGGGGGGGGGGTGGGGGTGGGGGGTTGGTTTACTTACAAGATCTCCAAGTTCGTTAAATTTGCTAGCTGAGCCGGAATTCCTCCAGTCAAATAGTTATTATTCAGATAGCTAGACAGCAGGTCAAAGAAGTTAGTTGGGTTAACAATGCAAACAAATTATACAGGCAACTGCTATACAGTAACTTACAGATTACGAAGGGCAGGAAAGCATCCTTCGATGCGTATGAGTTCCCTAATTGTACCAACTAGATGATTGTTACCAACATCCCTACAAAGAAGAGAATTATTATTATTTAAAATGGTGATGATTGTAACATCATTACCGATCAAGAAAAGAGTATTATCATAATGGGGTGAAAAAAACCAATAGTTTGCTTATAAAATCTTACAAATGCCGAAGATTCTGCAGATTGCCCAATTCTGCAGGAATTCGCCCAACAAAACGGTTTTCATGTAGATATAGATACCGCAGTGCAGGAAGATTTGCCAGCTCCCTAGGAATTTCTCCCTTGAAACTATTAAAGCTCAAATATCTGTGGAGGTAGAATTTAAAATCTTCAATTCAAAAAAGATACAAAGAAACAGCAACAAACAAAGAAATTGTACGTTGCTAGTCAAGATTTCTTACAGATGTGTCAAACTTTTCAGTTCACCAATCTCAGGGGGTAGGACATCCTGCAGCTTATTCCATCGCAGATTCCTACAAGGCAAAAACACCAAGTTTGAGAATATGTGATTATCTAAGCAGATAAAATGACTATAATCACAAAAAAAAGGCCAACACTATCTCCACAGCTCATAGCATTTTAACTTGATTTGCCTTTAAAACTGTATGATAATAGAACAGGAATATCATAGCTTTGGTTTGTCAGGCCATTGGAGTTGCTTTCCATTAATAATTTTGATCCTGAAGGGGATGGCACTGACGATTAAAGGAATGATGGTGGTGATGCACTGTTTAATTCTAGTAGGAGGTACGTCAGGTACCACAACTTACCCACAGAGATTGAGAAATGTGATTTTCCTGCAGAGAATATATGGATTCCACATACTCTTTCTAATGCCAATTTCTTTGGAAGATTTTGACGAAGAAAGCTCATGAAATAAAGAAAAATAAAATAAAATAAAATCATAAGGTAAAGAAAGAACTGAGAAGGTTGGTACATCAACCCCAAATATAAGGTAAAAAGAAATCAGTTGACCAACTATTGCTTCGTTGTCCTTGTATACTTTTTCGAGACTATGATTTTATAATTTATTTTGGTTTTGGTCAATTCAGCAGTAACACGTCGGATGTGTGTTGTTTGCCTAGGAGAAAAAGTCAAGGACAAATGGATTAGGAGGCACAGAAGCTGGATTCCTCAGCAATTTAGAGATGCACATGGAAGGAAAGGAGTCAGCAGATTTTGAGTGCATAGCTTGTTAACACCATCAATTCTCCTGCATGATATTTCGTACAGTTTGAACCAAGAGCTTCATGTGAGATGTTAGACATTCTTTCATGATTGTGTAAATAAGATTGTCAATGTTTCTTTGGCTTGGGAATTATTTGGCTGTATTTTTATTTATTTTTTTATTTTTTTTTTTTTAAAAAAAAAAAAAAAAAAAAAAAAAAAAAAAAAAATAGTTCAAATGTTGAAGTTGGCAACAGGGACATGGGATTCTATGGTTGTTAGTCCTTCAACTATAAATGAGTGACACCCATTTTGTGTCAATATACTACTATTCCTTAATAGAAAAATATCCTGATTACATAAGTTAGATATATGGAGTACAATGTAAAGGGTGAAAAGTGATAACAGAAAAGGCAGAAGCAAAGACTTTTTTGAATAAAACGGTAAGAACAAGTACAGCTGAAAGAGCTATGGGACATGAATCCTTTTTGGGGATGCACTGTATAGGGGGCTAAAGGCCAACCTAAACACCCCAAATTCTAGATCACCACATAAAGTCCTTTGAAGGATCGTTACCTAGATCATGTCATCATGTGTATAGGGGCTAAAGCCAGCCCAATCACTACAAATTCTTCTAGGTACCCCTATCTCTAATGGTATCTTGAATTTTCTACACCTCCTCACTTAGAATTAAGGCATCACATCCATATGAATACATGTTCCAAAAACTCTAAACTTTGCTTCATCTTTTCCTCAACTGAGGTAATCCGGACCATTAACCCATATCAGACATCACTCATGTTTGTGCACATAAGTCATATCCCTAGTATAACCAGGTAACCGGTGGAGCATCCTCATCTTTACTAGCCAACACCCTTTATCTACTATTACCTCCTTACATATATCAGTAGATATTTCATTGAAAAAATAAAAAATAAAGATTCAGGACACTCTCCTGTAAGGCGCACCTAGGCGCTAGGTGATTAGGGTAGAGAGCCTTTTTTTATCTAGGCGAGCCACATTCAAAGAGGCGCATGAGGAGCACCATGAGGTGCACTTAAGGCGCATGAGGCACACATAGGCAAACTTCTTTAGTTGTTTTATATTGTGAACCTTACTTCAAAGAGGCGCACCGAAGCGCGGCCAGGGCACCCCTAGGCGCAGCAGGACCTTCATCACCTCAGTGCGCCTTGAGCATTTTTATACATTGATCTCCACAAAAGATAGCTAGAGGCTATTACTCTCCTTAGTTACTTGAGGCTACTAGTCTCATACTTACAAAAAAAATATCACTAATCTCAGGCCATCTCCTGTTATACTACTTCTCCTTATAATCAAGCACACTACAAAAAGATAACAAAAAGATAACCTAATATTAATTATGTTTGTAACTACTCAATCAGAGTATTAATTCTGCAAAACTCTAGTTGCTCCCTCCCTAAGAGTTTCATTAATGAGTTTTGTCCACATATGCCATGCTGTCTTGTGTCTCAACTTGTTTCCTCCTTCAAGTGTAGACCCGTAATGGTGGCTCAAGTGTGTGCATCAGGTCCATTACATCTCCCCATTTTCCTATGTCTTTGTAGATTATAGAAGGGTGAAATATTCATCAACATCTCCAATTCTCCATACCCAAGAAACAATATCTAAAATACTAATGATCCTTAACTTATTTCAGCTTGACAAGCAAATCAATAGCATCCATCATGTCTTTCTTTCAACTTATTTGTTTTTGTTTCACTAAAACTGAAGCTTTTCTCTCTAGAATGAACCCCCGAGTTTCCAACAAAGCGTAAATACAATCACAAACCACTTCACAAGAATTTAATGATTGTCACCACAAAGCACTTTAAAGAACTCTCATTATTGTCACCAAAAACCACTTTAATAGAAATAGTTCTCATTATTGCCTGCTAGTGTTGCTAGTTTACGGTACATGCTGGTACAGACAATGGATACAAAAAAGCGATTCGCCATCGGGTTTTGTTAAACTAATCCAATGTCTACCAATTCACGTGTTTTTTTATAATAGATTGTGGGGAAGGAACTAAAGTCTCAAGCTGACCCTTCATGAATAGGAAAATTATAAGGAAAGTCACACTATGTACAACAGCGTAAATAATCAAGGGAAAACTTCAAATAGATGTCCACTAATCTAGAAGTAATATAGTTCTTAATTCATGCACAGAATATCAAAACAATGGAAAAACCAAAATTATTGAATAAGGACATAAGGGTCATACAGAACTTTCAGGCGCTTCAATCGTCCAATCTGAGGAGGAATTGGCCCAGTCAGCTTATTGTTGTGGAGGTCCCTGTCATGCAAGCATATTTATGTAAATAATGGATTTCAGGTCATCAGCAGCTATGAATGCTAATAGTGTAAACCAAGGCAATAAAGACACTTACAG